>SNQN01001873.1:57663-84590 GCA_008642245.1 Bassia scoparia
AATAATAATAATAATAATAATAATAATAATAATAATATTAATACTAATACAATGAAAGTGAGATTAATATCCCATGCTTGAGTTTTGTCCTTTGTAAGAGAATCTGACTTTGCCACGTGGTGCTGTCCTGTTTGATCATGATCTTTCTCTCTCTATGATCGAATTCAGATCTTTCTTTCTCTCTCTCTTTGATCTGCTAAAGAGTTCCTTTTAGGCTTCACACCAATTTATACGATGAACAAGAAATGACATTGATGATGTTAAAAGTTGTTTGAGTCTACGTAATTATCAGCGTGAAAGACTGTAATCCTAACTCTTTTTTCCTGCAATATCTTTTCTTTATCTTATACTACTGTACTATTATAAATTATATAAATATTGCTGATAAAAATGGTGCCAACTAACCGACACTTCTATATAAACTACTGCCACACGGTGCGTGCCTTGTTCCACGTAAAAATATACGATAAGTAAGATGCATTGTATATATTATTTTTTGCAATCATGAAAGAACGGGGAAGTAATACGATGGTTTGGCTTTGTTTGCAWGATGATATGGGACAAGAATGGATAAGACTAAYAAGTTAAAATTGTCCAACTAAGATKGTTCGTTTTGTGACACGATAAATACCAATATAGAATGGGTCAAGTGAGAATTGATTCGTTTATGTTTCCAAAGTTAGTTTTATTTTGGGTTAGAGTAACGCTAGAGCTTCAACATTGTAATTTGTGCTATGGTTCTGATAAATGGTTAGTAAATATACATCTATTTTTTTTTGACAAAAAATACACATCTATTTAACTATACATATGATCTACAAAATATATTGCAAAATGAAAAACAGAAGCAGATAATAGATATATTTATATATATTATATATACTTCGTATATATTCGATAATAAAGGATTATATATACTTCTCATTCACTTTTAATTGCTGTTAGTTTTTTTCTTTAACAATTGCTATATCTCAATTTGGTGATTGAAATTCCTGAATTTTGTTGCTGGTGTTCAACTTTAGCTTAATATCTGAGTTGCTTGTGAAGTGGAAGAGTCACATGAAGATATGCAATCGCAGGTTTACGCTATAATCTAACTGTTAGTGTCAATTGAAATAGTATAGATTGTCTCTAGTTTTCTACATGGGTTGTTACATTAAGATTTATTTTTCTTTTTGAATTGCAAATGCAGATTGTTGTTAAGACTCGATGTGTAATTATAACACCATCACTCTTGAGGTGACTGGTAACACGACCGTTACTCTCGTGGAGGATTGTTTTAACACGAACGTTACTCTTGTTGAAGGAACTTTCGCCGGACGATGGCGTACTTTGGGCAACAATAATATTCAGGAAGAGACTACCCCTGGAGGCATCGCGGTGGGATGCAAATTATTACAGTTTTCTTTCGGAGAGCCGATTTCTTTGGAGGTTATCGTCTAATGAATTCGGACTTGTTAAGATGATACATGTACCTTTGGTAGTTTCTACAGTGGTTGTTTAAGTTCGGGATAACTATTGGTTTTTCTGACGAAAATGTTTGTATTTTATGGGAAGAATAAATACTTCCATATGTTTTTCTTCTAAGAACTTCAATTTCAAGTAGTAAATTGGTATATGTAATCATGTATTGGCTTCTAATCGTATGTTAGTCATATTTTTCACTGCAGGATTTGTTTATCTTACAATGACAAGCCCTTTTTAATTCACATGTTTTTATTACCATATAGTGTAAATATATGGGATAAGTATATGTGCCACAGGTAAATTTGATGATGGCTTCATCTTTATACTTTGCAACATCATTTAATATACTTTGCAACATTCTTTCTTCGGTTCTGATATAACCATGCCTGGTTGACTACTGCCATATACAAAATCTTTATTTGGTTGACCTTCGATCAACAACTTGGGTTGACGACTCTACGATATCAGACTGTTGGCCATATGTCGACGAAGACGCACAACCGGACTAATTATTACACTCAGATAGTATATTCCGAATCATTTTATGTGAAGTCTTATTATATATATATATATAGAGAGAGAGAGGGGGGAGGGAGGGAGGGAGTGAGGGAGGGAGGGAGGGAGGGAGAGAGAGAGAGAGAGAGGGGGTCGGGATCAATGAAAACCACATGTTATATGATAAAATGTGAAACTTAAATAAATGAGTACATTTTACATTTTAAGGGTACATACAGCAATAAAGGGTACACAAGACTTTCAGCTACTGTTGATTAACAGAACACACGTACCCTTAAACCTTCAATGTACCCCAAATTGAATACAAGTATATATCATAGATTAAATCGTGACGGTCCATCTCGAAATCCTACGGTCAAGATTAAAAGTTTTAATTTTCACCTAAGGTTTGTGTTTTCACATGATTATATATATTATATATTATATATTATATAATATATATAATATATTATATATATATTATATATATATATATGTGGGTAGTTATTAGTAGTATATATATGTGGGTCTATCATTGGTTAAGACATAATACTCCGTATAATAATAAAAAGTAATAATAGAAAGAGAATACGGAAGGGTTGAGCGAAGGCATATAAGTATGGCTTATATCACGACCTTTCGTTTGTCAAATAGAGACACCGCTTCCGACATCATCCAAGTAACAATTATCTCCTTGACTCCCACATCTACCAGGTATGGTTTATCACAATCTTTGTTTTGATAGTTAAAGTAATATCACGTAGTTAATCGGTTAATATTTTTTCGATTGCTCTGGAAATCGTTATTTTCATTCTACAAGTTATTATATTTTAATTTGGATTGTGATTATCTAGTTCTTAAAATCTTTCTTTAAATTAATTCTGTTAAAAGAAAATCATTATTTTCATTCTACAAGTTTTGTCATTCAAATTAATTCTGTTAAAGTTCTTTTACTCAATTTTGAGAATGAAAGTACATTCCTAGTTAAWAGAAATACACTCATATTAATGCTTGTCATGTGTTGATTAATTGCTACACTATCATTTTGTACAATTTGGATTGTCATTTGTAAAAACATGTTGTCATAGTTGTTTGCTAATACAAGCATTACTTTTATAGTCTGTTGCGTTTGTTTTATAGAAACTCGTTGTCAATCGCAAGTTCTGACTACTTGTTTTTCATACCTATATGCGAACATCTCTATTGACTACTTGTTATCTGTTTTACAATTAATCTGTGTGCCCTAACATTTTAAGCAATCTGTATGATTTTATATTAGGTATGTCCTTATTAAAGTTGGTGAACAATTCCAAAAATATTAAATTCGACGAAGATCGAATCCGCAGATTGCCCACGAAGCTTATTGACAAAATATTTAAGTCTGTTCGGTTAAGAGAAAGAGCAAGAATGAGCATATTATCCAAGCAGTGGTATCAGCAGTGGGTAAAATCAGAAGGATATTCACTTCAGTAGGGATTTTTGGGAGAAGCAAGACATGCTGGAGGAACTAACCTCGGAATGAGTCAGTGGTATTATTAAGAATATTCTCAATAAGCACAGTGGCGAAATACATGATTTTGAACTTCATATTCCAAACAATGCCATTGGAGTCACAACAAATGACTTATGTAATTATCAACCGTTGGAATCAAAACATTGACTCTTGAGCTATATTATGGAGCCATATATGTTCCCATAGAGGTCTACAAGTGTGCTAATTTGGAGAAACTACACATGATGCACTTCTTGCTTGGAGATGTGCCTAAATACTTTGAAAGTTTCAAGTATTTAGAAGTGCTGCAATTGTTTATGTTGTACTTCGAACATCTTGATACACTTAAACTAATTGCAAAGTGTCCGTGTCTAAAAACATTGAYGCTCGGATACATGATTGGTACACCTTCAAGTATGACACTTCCAGTAAGCGTCGAAACTCTCACAGTTGCATGTCCAATCAATAGCTTTGCCGTAGAAAGTGGATGTCACCTGAAAGAGGTTTCACTTTACTTACAACAACAAGGTAACAACACATTATAAGCAGCATAGATAGAGTAGTGTCACTCTTGAATACAGATTCACATATGTTACGGGAACTTACATGGCCAGTTATTCTTGCAAGGTAAGAACAATCAAACAYGTTAGGTGCAAAAGTAGTTCTCAGTGTATATTTTACATCCATTTGCTGACTTTACTCTGTGTTGTTGCAAGATTATGGCGGCAGGTAATAGAATAAAAGGCTTTTGCGTCACTCTTAAAAAACTGGTGATGCCGCACATGCATGGACAATCTAACTTTAAATTGTTCTAGAGTATCCACTTTTATCACATGCATGTTGAGAGGGAATGCATGTATCAAATGTTTGTACATATCAGCAAGCTAGATCTTCCTATTATTTGCATTATATGGACGCTGCGACTATACTTARTATAGTATAATATTATTTATTACATGTAGTTACYTAGTTCTATACAGGAGAGAATGCTGGTGACGAAATAGAAGAGTACAAACAGGATTACAACTTAGATTAATTATCCAGACTTGTAGTGATGAACGTTTCAGTGATCTAATCAGAGGTTGGTTTGATAAGACATTTGCTAGCCATATCATCAGCATTGGAAGAAGCAGCAATTTGTTGCCTACATCTCGAAGATGGGTATAGGAGTGACATAATGCAACAGTTATTAAAAWAACCTAGATCATCTGTGAAGGGTAATATAAATTTMTTCCACGTTTAATAATGCATGTAATCTTGATCAATATAATGTGAAAAGTTGTGTGTCATGTGATTTGGGTTATGTCCTTTTGACTTTGGACTGATATATTTATACKTTGGTTTAAATATGTATTTGAATAACATTGTCCGAAATATATCTCATTATCTCATTTTAATTATCCAAGGTTTATATGTATTTATACGCTGGATTATCTCTTTTTAATTATTTGATGAAATATCCCACAAAATAACATTGTTCTTAGCAATATAAGGCAAAAATAACATTTTTCTGATGAAAATAAGAGAGATTCAATTAATTCTTTTTGATTTCGGACTTTATAACAACGTTCCGAGCAATTACACAATGAAAAGTTCAATGTAATCTAATCTGAATTATTTCTTTGGGATTTCGAACTGAATGTGTATGTATGTTGGATGAAATCTGATAGCTATTAACACTGTCCAAAATTTATCTGATTATCTTTTATGACTTTAGATTGATGTGTTTGTATGATGGATTATCTCGTTTTAATAATTATCTAATGTCTTTTGTAACATTCTATAGTCTGAAAATCAAGCTAAATAAATCTGTCTAGAATTTATTATGTGAAATTAAATAACACTGTCCAAGAATTGTTTTTTAATTTTGTAGTAACTAAGTAATGTTCAGTTTGGTTCTGTTTAATTTGACGACAATGACGGTAATAAATAACAATGACGTATGGATTTCCGAACACATATCATCGACCGAAGTCAATCAAACATGCTATATAGGATTATGGTCACAATCACTGCATTGGCTTGAATAGGATTGGGTCGGTACATCATGATGCTTAGTCCGCTGATTTACAGGAGATCGTCTTTCTGGCCTTGATCCATGCTTTCCTATTTGCAAAAAAGCTTTCTATCAGACGATGCCTTCTTATTGGAGCTCCATCGGTTTTTAACAAGGGCGTACACCTTATCTGCTAGGTAGTTAGGATTGGTGTGCAATGACAGTCGAAGAAATGTACGCCACCCTAATTTTTATGCTTCATTCTCCTTTTGTTTTCTATCTAARAGATCGGCAYTAGCCACTTTCAACTCTTCAGTTAGACGATCAATTTAGGAGACCAGCTATAACCATACGATGCTAGGTGGTCTAGGCGGCTATGTCGCGGTTGGTCAGGTTATTTTCAGCATGTACTTGTCTGATTTGAGCTTCCTTTGACAACTCTTTCCACTGTGTTACTATCGTCTCACATTCTACCAACTCACTTGCTAGGCCAACCCTCATTTTAGCATGCTCATGCTACAATTTAGTACAAAGTCTCCTTTGATGCTCCACATTACCTTCAAATCGCCTATTATCTAATTTCAACTCATTGATTGTTATCAAATGATGTTCATTAACACATTCCAAATGCACTCTTGTGCTGCTCAACCGTGTTTTGTAAATCCTGTATCTCTTTATGTAACTATTCCAACTCATTCCATCTGTGTTGAGTAGTAACCGTATTGAGCGCAKATATACATATACCTGAATGTATCATACCCATTTATATACATTTAAAATCTTTAATTAATGGAGTGGAATGACAGAAATAACAATAATAAATAAATAACGTGTAACGTACCTCCATCGAATAATATTGCATCAACAAATCAGGCTCCTTTTCCTCTATTGGTGGCACTACTAGACACGAAGTTGCATACATCAACAATTTCCAACACCTCTTAGTGATATTCATTGTGCTTAAATCCCCGAGGACATCCACCATCTTTTMCCTGTGCACTTGTAATGGGTCTCCTGTTGATAAAAACAATGGATATTTCCCTTCATTGGAACCCAATATATGATCACCAGTCTTGTTTTGTCTGCTTCATGATCATTAGTAGCACGTGATAAGGAAATTCCCTCCTCAGCATTCAAATTGGTATCAGTTTGCCCCACCTTTAGGGGTTATTGTTTTTCAACTGGCTGCTCAGCTTGTCCAACAATGTTCTGAAATTCACTCATATTCTGTAATTGTTCCTCCTCGTGAGTGATTGTTCATATCCTTCATAACTTTGATTGGTTTGATGTGGATCAGTCGGGGACACTATTTATTGACGTGAACTCATCAATCTACTTCCATTGGTATCATTGACACAACGCCGTGAAGCACGTGTTCAACAGTGCCTGATGCACTCTAACAACTGCTTGACTGAACATTTCCTCAAGGGCGACCTTTGTTTGAACCCCATTTTCGTTGAATCACCAGAGTGGACAGTGTCACATCATCACTATCATTACCTTTCCATTCAATGGACTACAGTTGCCCCCCGGGAAATCCTAGTATCTTCAATCCAAAGCAAGTGTTCCTCTAGCCATGACCTCTTCTCCGACACAATCATCAACAACTTTGTTAACTATACCTGCACGTGCTTCTATCCACTCTTTTCCTTCATCCGACGTTATGTATAACGAAGCTTTCCAAATTGGAAAACCTTGAAACACACGTTGCTTCACCTCTGAACCCCTCGACAAAAATTTCAATAATACATACAAGCCTAGTAACAAACAATAATAACAACAGAAACATGGAATAACTAATAGTGAAACATATATATTTGGGTAATATGTTGAGACGAACAGTTCCAAGAACGTCTATGCTAAATAGCCAACCAATACTAAAATCTCAGCAGACCATGTAACATTTCCCTTATCCAACACAAACAGGGGAGTGAAAATATCTTCGACAAGCAATCCACCAACTGGTCAATATCGAATATAGGTGACTATTTAATCGTATATCTACAATCTTTCCTTTATCTTCGACACGAACAAGACATTATGTTCCCTACTTACATGTCAGTCGAAATCATATCTCTTCCCAATTCAATTCTAAACTGTTATTTAAAAAAATTACTCACTATAAATAATTGTCTTGGAAAGATTCTACATTTAACTCACGAGTTTAAAATATTTAGAATGTATGCTCTAACCAAACCAAGTTACAAAAACAACCACAGACAACAGAATTATGCTGCTTAATAACAATAGCAGTAATACATCAACTCTGGCTCTATTTTTAATATAAAGTAAGACTACTGTTTTCATAAAGTAATAATTGCCTTCTTCATCACAGCTTTGTTTGAATCAGTGTGTTCCAAACAAACAGAGTGGAATGTATATGTATTATCACCATCATCATCTTTTTCTCCAGTAGCTCCAACCGCTTCCGAAATAACATTGGAACTTCCTCATCCGGAACATCTGCTTTCTTTCGTTTTTACACATGACTTTCGCTTCCACACAACACTCTGTCTGGTTGATATAGCTGTCTTGTGCATCGAAAATCAAGCTCGTAAATCACTTGCTACCAAATTCAAAGAACCAATTAAATGAATATCACAATCAACCTTGTCCTACAACCACGAAGACATAACTGACATTAAAACCTATTAGAATTTCACCTTTCTATTTAAACACAACTGCTTATACAACCCAGTAAAAGTTTGGGCCAACTACTCGCACGTCAGGCTACAAAACATTGATTTAAATTACAACATAAAACAAGCCTCATACCATCTCTACATCTAAAATCAACAATTATACATTTTTAAAGTTTGACATTTCTTTTCAACCCCCGGTGATATTTGGTAATACGACAAAGACTTAGGTGCTCGGGTACAGCAATAAATTTCTATGTACATGCAGATGTACAGTGACCCTTTTAATAAAATATATTAGTACCCTTTTAATCATAATAGTGACCCTTACTATTTATAACTATATTGATGTTAAACATGTTAAATGTAAAATGTTACAAAGGGTCACTAATATCGATGTAAAGAGTCACTATATAGCTTGATACACAATAATTTATTTATGCATCTGATGCATATAACAAGCTTCTTATTATAATAATCCATAAATAAGTCACTACTCCAATAGTATTGAAAATTTCATGAAAACCTTAATTGAGAGCAAATCCTTTGCTCGACATCGCTGAAGGACTAATCCAGTGACTGCTGATACCCAATCTTGACGATCCACCCTACGACACTTCAACAGATAAATTTATTAACAGAATGGACAAGGACAATATACACTAAGATAGTTATCAAATATCCATACCCGATCGAAAACCTATTCCATTCTCTAATGTTGAGGGACACTCATCAAATTCTGTCCTTACACTCTCTGATGCACATGCTTATTGTATGGATCTTAACTTATCAAGCAACCTGTTTTGTGAGTCATTGATTCATCCTCCACCACAGCTCTTCTGAGTTGTTAATCTTGGCAGTTTATAGCCCTAGGTTTTAAATATGGATAATGACAACGAATTTCACACTCTTCCAGTTTACTTCCGAGTAATGTATATCAACCCGCTTCTACTTGTGTTACTGAAGCACTTAGATTACCAAATATGTTAGAGCTATACTATACCCTATTCACAGATGCAAAGGATAAATCATATCTACAAACACAATAGAAAACAAATAAAGCAAACAATGCACACAATTACCGACTTCAGCCAWGCTGCATATAACATACATGCCATTTTTCCGGCTAAMGCAACACATCGCAAGAATCTTCTCCTTCACAATGTATCTATTGTTAGGCTACCAATTCTTTGGTAAAACCACACCATATTTGCAACCCCGCACCTCTTCAAAGTTAACTGACGAGAAGTAATCTAATTGATCCTAGTCAATTTCATTTAGTTCCAAACTTAAGTGGCTCAAATTAGGTTTTTATTGACAGAATTCTTTGGGAGCAGTATAATAGTGAGGATGACGTACCCTCCCTGGTATGAACTCTCATCCAAAACCAAGTGTCCTCCCAATCCCTATCCCAATCAACCGGCGGATATAATGTATAGTAACTAGATCGATTGTTTAGCACCCACCATCCCCTCTCCTTGGGATGCTTTAGCAATCGATGCATCATACCAAATGCTACTAACGACGAGTCGAATCCCATATATTTGCATGTCCAAAGGTAAGAAATAATACGCCAAATACTCGTCGAAGACAATTGTGCAATACATACATTATATGTGTTTAGGACTAACGATATAAATGGGTCTAATGACATCCTTAAACCATGTTCAAATTGCCGAACATAAACACCGACATAGCAGTCTTTCGCCATAGGTTTTCGAGGACGGGTGATGTTATCCGAAGCACTTGGCATCATTAGCCAGTAACCATCACTCTCCATGACTCCATACAATACCTTAGCAATCTGGGCAACCTTTGGATTTTGCAAAAACTTCTCAGACGACCTTTTCGCTTCAACGTTTGAATGGTCCGCCTTTTTGAGAATTCATCATCTCGATCACATACAATGGCACTGGTACGACGTATGGAATTGAATACAACTGCATGCCTGTCTCTTATACACATCTAGATGTGTATAAGAGACAGACCATACCCTCTCCTTGGGATGCTTTAGCAATCGATGCGTCATACCAAATAATGCTGCGTGCTAACAGCGGGTCGAATCCCATATATTTGCATGTCCAAAGGTAAGAAATAATACGCCAAATACTCGTCGAAGACAGCTATGCCAAACATACATTGTATGCGTTTAGAACTAATGATATAAATAGGACTAATGGCTGTCTCTTATACACATCTAGATGTGTATCCCGCACCTCTTCAAAGTTAACTGACGAGAAGTAATCTAATTGATCCTAGTCAATTTCATTTAGTTCCAAACTTAAGTGGCTCAAATTAGGTTTTTATTGACAGAATTCTTTGGGAGCAGTATAATAGTGAGGATGACGTACCCTCCCTGGTATGAACTCTCATCCAAAACCAAGTGTCCTCCCAATCCCTATCCCAATCAACCGGCYYATATAYTGTATAGTAACTAGARCGATTGTRTAGCACCCACCATCCCRTCTCCTTGGGATGCTTTAGCAATCGATGCATCATACCAAATGCTACTAACGACGAGTCGAATCCCATATATTTGCATGTCCAAAGGTAAGAAATAATACGCCAAATACTCGTCGAAGACAYTTGTGCAAWACATACATTYTATGTGTTTAGYACTAACGATATAAATGGGTCTAATGACATCCTTAAACCATGTTCAAATTGCCGAACATAAACACCGACATAGCAGTCTTTCGCCATAGGTTTTCGAGGACGGGTGATGTTATCCGAAGCACTTGGCATCATTAGCCAGTAACCATCACTCTCCATGACTCCATACAATACCTTAGCAATCTGGGCAACCTTTGGATTTTGCAAAAACTTCTCAGATGACCTTTTCCCGTCAACGTTTGAATGGTCCGCCTTTTTGAGAAATTCATCATCTCGATCACATACAATGGCACTGGTACGACGTATGGAATTGGATACAACTGCATGCGCTGCAGATCCTTTCCACTTGTCCAACTGTAACACTTCCGTAATCGGGCTCTTACGCCGTGAATTCCTCCGTATCAGTTATCCTTTCTACTACGGCATTAGGGCAAGACAAAGAATAGTGCTAGGTAAAATAAAACAATCGGGAAAATGCAAAACAAGCAAAATTCAAAATTCAAAATCAACCTATAAAGCACATTACCTGCCTCGAAAAACAATTTAATTCCACTATAATTCACCCCGGCGAAAACTGTAGAGTTTAGCAGTAAACGAAATCAATAAACACCCCAATTGTTTCTCCACAGTGACGTCAAATATGAAATATGAATAGTGCTACCCTCCTAAAACATTTTTTATCCTTATATAGATATCACGCAACACTTAGCAGATATGTAGCCATGGCTCATTATGCCCCAATTTCAACATACTGATCTCATTTGCCCTCCAAGCTTACAACCATGCAGTTGTATTGAAGCCCAAAGCCCAATAATAAACCAACTTCAATTATAAAATCACATTGGTAATACACATCCAGATATCTATACGTTAAAACCATCAAACATCGGTAGTATAGCCCGGTAATGCGCGTTCCGATATCAATGTATGCATCCAAATCCCACCATCCCAAATCAACAGTACAACCCACCGTTGGAATCCAAAAGTCGCAGCCTATCAGTTTCGGAATACGCCCTTCGGGAATGCATAGGTCGCAGCCGATCCCACCATCCAAATCGACAGTACGACCCACCATTGGAATCCATAGGTCATACCCTATCTATTCCAAAATACACCCATTAAGGGTTCCGGAACACACCCTTTAAGGGATATACCATGGGCAAAAAAACAATAGTCGGGGATACGCCATTCGGGAATTCATAGGTCTTAACCTATCCGATCCTAGATACGCCCTTCAGGAATCCATAGGTGGCAGCCTATCCGATCAGGGATATGCCCTTCYGGAATCCATAACTCGCAGCCTATCTGTTCAAGGATACGCCCTTAGGGAATCTTTAGATCGCAGCCTATCCATTCCAGAATACGCCCTTCGGGAATCCATAGGTCGCAGCCTATTCGTTTAGGGATACACCCTTCGAAAATCCATAGGTCACAACTTATCCTTTACGGAATACGCGAGTTCTGGAATACGCCCTTTGGGAATCCATAAGGCGTAGCCTATCCGATCAGAGATATATACGCCCTTTGGGAATCCATAGGTCGCAGCCTATCCGGTCCGAAATACGCCCTTCGAGAATACATAGGTCACAGCCTATCCATTCAGAGATATGCCCTTCGAGAATCCATAGGTTACAGCCTATCTGATCCGAAATACGCCCTTCAYCTTATCCGATCAAGGATACGCCCTTCGAGAATCCATAGGTCATAGCCTAAAACAAAAACAATTGCATGGCAGCCTGTGTTGCAACTGTCTAGGAAAGAATGCCAAAAACAGAAGCGAGATTCGGAATACGCAGTAATGGAAACCAATAATTTAGGAAGGACAACGGGGGAAAAACAGACAATACCATTTGGTACAAACCAAAACTCCCACTTTATGGTGGTGAGGGGGTATGGGGAAGCAGTTCTAATTAGAGCCAGACTTTGCACAAATTGTTATTTTAATTTTTAAATATCAATCTTTCACCTTGAAAATTATAGAAAACAAATAATAGGATTGTTAGAAATTCGGTCTGCCTTTAAACTCATTAGATGTGGAGTGGTTAACATTCCAAGCTTGTGCATCTTACAGGAATGATAAGTTTCGTAGCTCGAAGTACATATCATGGGAATTTTTTTGAGATGTTAGAAGCTTGGCACATATAATAAAGAAGGATGAGTCTGTTTTTTTGGACAATGCCCCAAAGAAATGCTAATAATCACACATCTTCGAATCCAAAAACGAGATTTGTAATTGTGTATGCTAGTTAAAGTATGAAGTACTACTCTTTAGAAATTGGTCGATTGCTAGTTTTGTTTGATTGTTGATGGAATCAGAGAGAATTTCTAAAAGGGAAAACTGCCCAGTGGTGAGATTTGTGAGACAAAGTGGTTTTGGTGAGAAAGCACTTTCTATAGACTTGGTTTCATTGGTCAAAAGACACAAACTTCCAAATTATGAAAAAGTGAGATTGGATGCCAGATTTATCTTATCATGGCTTTAAGGTCTCAAATGTAAGAGGGCAAGTTAACGCCCCTAGTGTGAACATTGAGCCCATAGAGATGATTGTCCTCTTTGGTAGCCCGCAAGGATTTTTCTTTTGGTGTGGGCTTTTTACCACCCAAAAACCTCTAACTAAGTTGAAGTATCATCTCTCTATATAGTAAGACTCCTCTCTCAATTCGCGATTGTGGGATGAAACCCTTAGTCCTATCCTCCCCTTGAAAGGGAGCCTGGTCCTCGAAGGAGCACAACAGAACACCGGAATGGGCCCTGTCTGCTGATACCATCTATAACACCCTTGGTGTGAACAGGGGCCCACATAGAGTAAGATATTGTCCTCTTTGGGTACGCCCGCAGGATTGCTTTTGCGGTTGGGCTGTGTTACCCACCCAAAAGGCCTCTACTAGTTGAGGTATCAATCTACTCTATATGTGGTCGAGTTCCCTACGTTTTGGTTTCAGGTGGTCGGCCAAAGGCTTGTCAACGCCTCAGCTAAGCAGCATTCTTACTGACATTGTACCTTGCTCACGCCTAGATAGAAGACCACATGTTTCAAATTCGACTGAAAAAAAAATCATACTCAAACTAGTACAAACTCGTAATAACATATTTCATCCTACATTGTTATCACAAAGGAGGGTTTGACATGAGGCTACTCCCTTGTTCAAACCACTATCCAAGGTAATCACACATTGAACATTTTATTGGAGATATTCTCCAAAGCAAGTAAGCACACAAGTGGTAAAATGTTGAGATGATTTTCCAAAAAAAGAGAATAAGTAGTAATCAGTGAAAGAGTAAATGAAATATGTTGATTAGAAGTATAATGTAAGATAAATAGAATGTCTTTGTTGAAATAGTCATAAGAAACATCAAAAATGGTCGTCAATAGGGAATATAATAAAAAAAAATAATAAAATAAATAAAGAATAGACGTGAAGAATAAATTTAGTCAAAATTGTATGTAAATGTAGAAAGTAAAATAACGATTTTCCCAAAAGAAAATATTCGTTTAATAACTCTAGCATAAACGTAGTCACTCTTTATATTTCAAACGAAAATACGAGTTCTTAATCAAAGATTAAACGGAGATGTAAGATCTTGAGCATTGCTACTTCTTAGGAATCCACAAATACTAACCAATCTATACTAAGGCGAGGATTATTATAGCATTCATATGGCTAAAGTCTAAGGACAATATGGAACACATTTGGAAAGTCGTATTTCTTCTTTCATCGTGCGCGGCTCATCAACGTTAGATCTTTTCATCGTCCGGTCTTTCGGATAATTATCAGCTTTGTAGAGCGGATTTCGGATTTCAGGTACTTCTCGCATCCAAATTATTTGGAGTTGGTTGGACGTCATCCACGTTTTTCTTAGATAGTATTTCTTATCTGAAGAACACTAGAGCAATGTCGATCCTATCTTCCGCATGTCTTCAATTTACAGCGACCTTTTCGTGTCAAACTCGTGCAAGTTGTTTTGACAGACACTCTTCATCAGATTCCGAAGGGAGAAGCTTAAATCTTGCGCATGTTATTAATGAGTTCCTTCCTTCAATTTTCTTTCACGAGCGACCAGGACTATGCGCGTTATTATTTTCCTCACTTAAACAATGTAAGCACGCAAAATACTACGAACCACGTGCAACGAAAGAAAAATACCATCAATCACAGAAGGACACGATAAACAATAAAACCACAACATTAAAAAGAACACAAAGAATTCACACAAGCACAAGTAGAAGGTTAACTACAATTTAATGTGCCCTTCCTTAAACTATCAAAACTCGCATACGGTTTAAAACTAAACGAACAAATTTTTTGTTTATTTTGCAAACTTTCAAAATCGTTAAAACCGTATATAAAAGTTAGGCGCCTTAAAGTAATTTGAAAAAAATGGCTCTTGTGTTATTAATCGAACCTACGCTCTATACCACTTTGTAACAGCCCTAAATCATTTTCCTTTTTTACCTACGAAATACTTGTTGAAAATACGAGAACATCGACATGTTACGCATGTATTAAAGCTAAGGCTAAATCATTTTGCAGCGGAAACCAAGCAATAAAATGTTCATTCACCAAGTTGGAACCATTTTAAGCCCTTATTCGAACACAAATGTTAGATCCCTTTTGAAAAAACTTGAAATGCAAAATCGTTCCGAAAAGTCTCCGATCAAAAATACATAATAAAGCACAGACCGACTCTACCAGTCAACCATTCATTAAGGCTAGTCACCTTTGAGTTTAATAAATCATGTGAAAAACTCTGCTCCCCATTATTTTCCAAGTGAAATAAGGATCATTACAGGTCCACCAAAGGAAGGAAAAAGAAATGTGGACAACAACAAAAAACTAACAATCAACAAAGTTGAGAGTACAGTACAACTAACGAAAACGAGAACAAAACGGGACAACACTCCCCTAAAAATGGACATGACCAAGCTTTACGAGCCTGCTAAGAAACAAGATAAAACCCCAACCGGCGGTGTTCATAACCCACTCGACAACTTCTTATATAATACACAATCTGATCCAAGAATGACTCAATTCCCAATATGATCAACCGAACACATGTTATATAAGCTAACCAAGGCAATTCATTCCCAAACATCATTCAACGCGCTCCTGCTTGAACATATAGTACTTGAACAGATTGAGTTACTTCGACGTCTTACACATAGACTCAATAATAGTTTTATTTACTCTAGTATGATTTGAAGGCCAATACGACAAGGTTCCTTCAAACCGTGGACACAAGATATGCACAATTCAACTAGACACAAAGTGGCCTATTCAAAACCCCCAGCCTTCCCGTCGAAGGCATCGAAAAATCAATAAACCAGATAGGCGAATGGGCCGACTCCGTTCGCTAGCTGGATTGAGATTCTCAATAACCCCAGATCGGATAATAATCCTTTATAAATAGTAGAAAAGAGACATGTGATCAAACGGCTCTGTGACAAGTCGGAATGAAGTCGCAACCCAACCCCTGCAAATGTCAATACTCTAGAATGCCAAATCCAAGTTCTTATTGCTCATTCATATTTATTATTTAATGTAGACATTTGTCAATTTCCACACAAGACCACAAATTACACATTACCAAATTTTAGCATATAACTCCTTTATTTGACCAAAACCTGTGGACACCAACTAACCTCCCGTCATTTTTTTAAACTTGATACTTCCTTTACTAATCATACATCATGTCATGAATAAGTAAAACATTCACTCATGTGAGCAAGTTAATAATTTGACATCCACTTAATTCACCATAAATATTGTATAAACAGTTAATAAGGACAAGATAATTAAAAACTTCCAATCCCCTCGGGAGCAAGCCCAAAATTTTCAACATACTTGACGATGATGCTAGTAATTAATTCTCGCTGTCTACCAAACAATTTCATGGATGTTCTCTCAGCGTCTAAGTTCTCAAACATCAGCTCAAGTATACGTACATAAAGACCGATCCGCAAGTAGTACGTACTTAATAAAACCGAGCGAAAAAAGCCACTTTAACACTTAGAAATGACTTTTACGAAATCTCCTAATCATATTACAAACGTAGAATCAATACACGTTAATTATTTATTTTACAGCAATACTAAGTAGTTTAATAAGCCTCAAAAGTCACTCAACCATGCCGTTTATTCCATCACAAACACCCCCATTGATATGGTATATTAAACTATAGTCTTATCTTGAAAAATCGATGAACAACTAACTTTTTAATTAAGGAACTCAGCACTTTTAATTCGTTAATAATCTTGAAAAAATTTGCATCCAAAAACATTCAATAATTCAATTGCTTATACGAATAATACAATACATAAACAATTGAGTTGAAGTGAAAACCAAGTAATCTCCGACACTAAATTTAGGCTTCAAAAATTTATAAACAAATCCTGAAATATGTTGACTTGCAAAAGAGAGGTTTAAGCTTGCTATACATATATAATAGTGCACAAACAAGTTTAACTCACACCAAAACATGATTTTAAAATCATTTAAAAACCACAAATTAACTTGTATCAAATCTGGATTTGTTTCAAACCTTTAAAATCAATTTTGAACTTCAATAAAAATATCACAAAACAGTATTAATTACTTATTAACCCATAACATGAAAATCCCCAATTTAAAGCCTAGATTTACCATTAAACAAATCTGAAATTATTCTGTTTTGGTTGGAATATCAACGCGCAACTTATATACTAGCAAATCTATTAGATAATTATTCTCGAACAACCGAATGATAAGCGCTTTGATTGTTAAAACTTCAAGATTAAACCAATTAAAAACATGAATTGAACATGAGAGAGAAGAAAACGAAGAAGGAAAAAGGGACAGAGAAGGATCGGTGCCGTGCCGGCGTGGGTCGACGATCGGCGGGCAGGCGGCAGGCGGCCACGGCACCTGAGCCGCAGCAGAAAGGTCCTTGGTCTCTATGCGTCTCTCGCTCTTTCTTGCCTCTTTCTCTTTTCTCTCTCTCTCTCTTCTCTATCTCTCATATCTCTCTCTCTCAACTCTTGGTCTTTTTTTTCTTGAATGTGGTGAAAGTGGCGTTATGGGGAAACTAGGAAGAGGATAAAACCGCTTTATTGATTTTAATATTAGCTAGGTTAAATGTAAATATCTTATTAATTTATTTAACACCTATGGATAAAGAAGAAGAATTCCCATATCACGGAAAGAATTTTTGAGCAAATAATAGTAGAGTTTAAATAAAACGTAATAGTTTTGTGAAACCGTAAGTATATTATAAGAAAATAAATAACATAATATATTTATGAAAAAAATATAATGAACTGTCAATAATGATGAGAAATATAAGTTATAAATATTCGAAATACGGGAATTACACCATATCGTACCGATATTTATAGCCAAGGCCTATTATCTACGATGTTCCAACACCTAGAATATAGGAGAATAAGACACAGAGTATAATTTGTTCCCTATATTTAGGAAAGTCAACATAAAGATATTATTCCATACTAGATGAGATAATGATCTTATGTTACTTTTAATTGCAACACACAGTAGATTCCATATATCCAACATAGTATTCTCATAGAATGCTCGTCTTGAAGTATTCCAAAATGTTGTAAAGAAAATGTTCATGTATCTTTATCTTGCTCAACAAGTTGATCTGTGTTGTGAAACCGTAGAACTGTTTTCCAACTATAGTGTCAAAGCTCAAGCTACCAAAGCTGCTGCTTAATTGCCTTCAAACCCACGAGATAAAGCAGCCTGCCAATCAATTCATATATCAAACAATCAATCAAAACACAGTTATGCCTTTATACAAACAAGAAACTTATTCTAACCTAAAACTAATATCATGTTCTTACAACTTCTGAACTATCCGTTTGGATCTTCATTTGCCAAACTTGATCTTCTCGAGCTTCCTTGAAGGAGCTTTCTGCTTCAAGAGTTGAATTCCTGTATATCCAAACACAGTATAACACTTTCCAATATAACTTGTTAGGATACTGTCACTTTTCTTTCAAATGACCAAGGCAATTCCTCAACTGTTAGCCACGTATTCACCAAATCAACAGTACATGTTTTTGAAACTATTTGTCATCACTAAATACTAAGGGACTCAAACACACATAAACACAATAACAACTCACACCACTACATTAAGTTAATGCTCAAATTCGCTATGATTGACGATATTTCTCCTACTTTAATGGTGGACCTGGAAATAAAGTGGAAATTATTACGAGTTTTGGTAAGTCCTAATGATAACAAACTGGAAATATAAAGATCGACCACTGACATGATTTTTTGTTGATGAAAACGGTTAAAATTTATTTTACAGTATCTTGACTAATATATATTATTATCATACTTAAGCGATTATTAGCTATTCCCTAAGTTTGGTTTAGTTTTTGAGGGTTTCTTAAGAAACAAATTTGTCTGTATATTTAAACTACCTTTACTATAATGCCAATTTATTTCATTGTGTACACCAGGGGATCAAAGTTTTTGCAATTATTAAAAACTATTTTATGCAACGATTTGGCAATTTGTGAAAAGGGATCATGTCGTGTCATCAAACATTTGGATGTTGGAATATCAAATTTGGAAGTGTAGCACTGAAATTCTCCCCAAACTGAGTCACTCAATGATGAAGTAACCACATGTCGCAATTAATTCGAACTCGAAATACGCAATTGAACTCGTAATGAAGCTCGAAATATGGTGAAGTCACACTCGAAATTATTGAGATCAAAGGTCAAATACGAGGCAAAAAATTATTGTTCTTTCGGTTTTCTCATAATCCAAAGTTTTCAAACAAGCACATGCGATTCTATGTTTTTGTTTTCATCATGTTTCGTCACATTTTCTGAATCCGCAATATTTTAAACAATTATTTTCTGATCTTTTCGTTATGATCTTCTATGATTTTGCAAGTTTAAATACGCAGAATACGCAGAAAATACATTGAATAATTACGAAAATACGCGGAAATGTTCGTAGAATTCCTAGGAAAATATTTCTTGCGAAAGGACGCGCGTGCATAGAATATCCGATATCTTAGGAAATCGAGACATATGGCAAGAATTATCCGAATAAAACTTAGTTCAGATTTTTGCGAAAAAATATATGACGCGGATGCTGAGGAGCGTACTATACGCTGGTGAGCTGCGTATATACGCAGCGCTTTTGGCGTATATCGCAGCTCACACGTATATCGCTCAATTTTCTTCTGTCCGGCCTTAAATACACTTGTGCACTCGCGACTTTGGGGGGCTTTCAACTTTACGATTCTAGCATTACTCAGTCAAATTCACTATAAGTATTCGCATTACTCTCTCTCATTCACAAAATTCTTTCACAAATACCATAAACACGATCTTTGCCGTTCCTTCGATTCAGTTTTTGACAAAGCGAAAAACAGGTTGTATTCTGAGATTACTACACCATAGTAATTTGTCTATTCAACTTTCTTTTAACTTGGATTTTAACCATATACTTATGAGTTCTAATGTAACTTTACACAATGTAGAAACCCGACTTTGAATCGTCTCATTGATAACATGTAGGAATTATTGATTCATGCTTATATAAATATCGTTTTCGCTAACCAATTTATTAATTATTATCTCTAGTTCGTTGTCAATACTACGTTTTTTCGTTGTCTTAAGTTGCCAATTCACCCAAAGGACCTCGCTTTTTAGTTTTTTAACAATTATGTGTCTTTGAGAGACAAGGTGAAGAGAATACATATATCATTATTATGATTACTAACCATTAGTTTTTTCAGGTGTTTCTGTTTTGTAACATAGTGTCTATCAGCACTGTTGATATTGCGTAAACAAGACCGGAAATTATGGACTATCACATTTAAAGTCAGATTTAACCATGGACGACCGGATTTTATAAGACCTTGTTAATATTGCTAACAATAAAGCGATCGCTTTCATTGTAGAAGTCTTCGTTGTACATAATAGTTAACTCACTAGAGTAATCTTGGGCAGTCGCTAAATAAGGTTACGAATATGTAAGTTGTGTGCATCCAATTAAATCGTGTTTAATGGCATACAATAGAGACCGGCTTAGAGGCCGCTTTCATGCCGGGCGGATTGGGTTAGCTGATTCAGATCCGGTACCATGTCCCCAAACCCCACGGACTGGATTACTTGATGGACGTGGGGCCACTTGTTTTGCACCAGTTTCGAGGCGTCGTGAATAACCTTATTAGGCACGTGGCGACGCCCCTTATCGACAACACTACCCCACGGCACTCACGTGCGGGTTTCCGTGGCTCAGCCCACCAAAGCCCATCGATGTAGCCGTACACAGCCGCGCGGCCCGCTTCGCTAGGCGCGCCAACGTCCTACATTTGGCAGACTTCGACTGGTGGGGAATCCACCGTTAGGTGAAGTGGAAGACATGAAAAGTCTCGTAATTCATCATCACGTTTATTGGATTCTTGCATTTTGCATGTGACCTTACGAAGTCGCGGCCTTAGGCTCTGATTGGTCTCAACTATGAGCAATGTTCTTGCTCGAGACTACCATGAAGGGGGCCGAACAAATACCTTGGCTTGCATGTGTTAATGATCGCTGGCTAAGCCAAGATCCTATCCCGCCTATGCCGTGTGTGAACGTTGTCACTGATGGGTGCATAAGGGGTATTCTTTGGCATACATCGCTAATTTAGCAAGTGGTGAACAACTGGAGCCAAGCTCTGCCCTTAGGCGTGGACACTCTTTGACTATCAACCTGACCGACCATGTGTGTCATATGTGTCTGTATATCAATGGCCATGTATTTGGTAACTAGCCATTGTACAGTTCTTGACCTTAACACAACACTTTCATTATAGTCCTGGTATTTAGTTCACATTCATTTCATAGCCATAGTGCTTTAGTTGACCTCATACCTTAGTCTGCTCTTCAAACTTTTCGACCTTAGTCGCAACAGACCTTTGACCAGGTCTTGACCGTTGACGCATTAGAGTCCACATGAGACTCTGACCTTAGGTCTTGCCCATTGACCACTAGGGTCAGGCACAGACTTTGACCTTAGCGTTGGTTTTGTAGGACTCAATTAGGTTTGACCTTACCTTCAGCCAACATAAGCTCGACCTCTAGGCGTGACCCTAACTCTTTAGCACACTGCATATCAACATCCAATGTCGTTTGGATGCCCTTTCAAAAAAAAGACCCAAAAATTCAAAAAAAAAACAAAACAACAAAAAAAAGCAAAAATTCAAAAAACGAGGGGCACCTTGCACCTATGCATTATGTCTAGGGAAAGATGCCATGAATTAGACATGCATTCTGCATCATGCATTCCATTATATCAATACTGACAGGAGTCACTAAGGGTCTATTCTTTTTGAACAGGGGTGAAGCGTCTCCATGCCCTATGCTCGACCCAAAGAGTTTTGAAGCCCTCAGCCCAATCAAACCTAACTGTAGACACTAAATGGTTTCCCCAATGAGTAATCCGTGATAAACACCCGGCGTCTCGCGTTTGTTCGATTAGAAAAGATGCTTTGAATTCATAAAAGTTGGAAAATCGCGAGGTCGTACTCGCGGAATATTTGAGCAAAAGGTCACAAGGCAAGGCATACATTATCTTCTCGGTTCTTTTTTCAAAGGTGTTTTTCAAAGGTTTTCAAAGGTTTTCAAAGGCGAATTCTTCATGCTTTTTGAGTTTTCTTCATGTGCGTCACATATTTTCTTGAATCCCGCCAGTATTTTTTAAATTATTTTTCTGATTCTTCTTTGATTTTCTAATGATTTTGCAAATGTTTAATACGCAGAGATACGCAGAATACATGAATAATTAGGAAAATACTGGAATACGATGAACTTCTGAGAACATTTAGAAATCCTTGCTTGGAGGCAAGGTGTCTACGGTGCGTTCGAATCAAGGGAAAATCACGAGATAAAATCGGAGGAAATCGAAAATACTTTCGAGGTTTTTTTGAAGGAAATATACGAAATCGTTAGCGTATTCGCAGGAAGCTACGTATATACGCTCAACAGGGAGCGTATATACGCTCGCTCAAACCAGCGGATATACGCTCAATCAAGATCTACATTCTTGCCAAAAACTATGCAAAGAGGAGCGTATTATAACCAGGGATGAGCGTATATAGCGCTCCCCACCTGCGTAATATACGTCATCGCTGAGCGTTATTACGCAGAGTTTCTTTGCTCCAAAACTTGCCTCGTGCCTATAAATACCCTTGCCATGCTCAAGCCGACACCACGACCTTTATACGCTTTCACACTGTACACTCGGACATAACCACGACTCATATGCTGGTCCTCGCATACTCTCTACTCTCCTCTCTCAAGAACACTCAAAACACTCCCAACCACATTAATACTTTTCGTTTTTAATTCAAGCATCGATTCTCTTTCGAATAACAACGATAACAAAGGTGAATTCTGAGATTACTCACCAAATATCTCTTCACTATTCTTTTAATATGAACTAACCATTGTTTGAGTTATTATATAATTAGCAATGGTAGAAAATCCCTCTTAATCGGTTTATGTAATATGCAGGTTTTTTCTCAATATTTGCAAGGTTTTCTTTGGTTTTTTGGTTTTTCATTTCATTATCTTATTCATGTCAATACTACAATTCTTCTATCTTGATATAAGCAATTGGAAAGCGAAAGATCCACTTGCGCTTGCGTTTTATAAGGCACTACAATGATTTTCTTGCTTTTCAGTAGCGATTCAAGGCAAGGATTCGTTTCATTGCGTTTACAGATAACTTTGTGTTTCTTTTGCAAGATTTAGGGGTTAAGATGAGTTAGTGCATATTGGTACTTTTTGAGTGTATGCACTTCATCTTATTGCTATTAGTCATTGATGTATATAACTTTGTTATATGTTTGGCTAACAAAGCCGGATTATGTGAATCACTTTAATCAGCATAACTTGGAAACCTGTTGTTACGCACCGGTTGTTTAACATGATTCAATACCAAAGTGGTCACAATTTCTAGGTTAGGTAGCTCTTGTGCATGTATGTAACACACTTCATGTAATTCGAGGGTTAGTACCTCCTAGGTGCAAATATATGTAAGTTGTGTACATCCAATAAAATGGTTTAATGGAATTACAATGAGGACCGATGAGAGGCCGCCTACATGCGGGCGATTGGGTTACAGATCTAATTCGTACCATGTCCCCGAACCCACGCTGAGTTACTTGATTGGCTGGGGCCATTTTTGGGCAACCCAAACGTTTCGGGGTCCGTGACTAACCTTTCTAGGCACGGTGGCGATTCCACCCTACTCGACAACACACCCCAACGCACTTCACGTGCGTTTTCGTGGCCAAAGCCACGCAAAGCACCTCGAGTATACCAAGCCGCGCGCCCCTATACCTTGAGGGCGCGGCCCACGTCCTACAACTTGGCGATTCCTGGGATAATCCCGTTAGGTGAAGTGGACAGACATGGGAAAAGTCTCGAATCCATCATCAGTTTATTGGATTTTGCATGTTGATGTGACCTTTCGAATTTAAGGCGCGCTTAGGCTCTTGTCCGTATGGGCATGTTTCTATGCTCGAGACTCCATAAGGGGGAGACTACCTTGGTTGCATGTGTGGTTACTTTGATCGCAGGCTAAGGCAAGTCCTATCCCGCCCACGCGATGTAAGTGCAGCGTGTTACTGATGGTGTGCAATAAGGTAATCTTGGCCATTACATCGCTAATTGCAGTGGTGAAAACTGGACCAAGCTCTGCCTTAGGCGTGCACCTCTCTGACTAACCTAGACGACCATAGTTGGCTTGCCGTCGTGATGTCTTGTATATATGTGCATGTATGTCCTAGCCATTGTACAGTCTAGCCTTAACACAAGACTTTCATGTAGCCATGAGTCACTCTTTTAGTTCACTCATGCATTTCATAGCCCATATGACGTTTAAGTTGACTTTGCTTAGTCTGATGACCGTAGCGACACAGACTTTGACCCTAGGTCTTGACCCTTGACCTTAAGATCTGACCTTTAGGTTTGCCCTTGACTACTAGCGCGTAGGCACAGACTTGACCTTAGGCGTTGCTTTTTAGACTCACATTAGGATGACCTTGGCATTCCGCCAACACAGCATCGACCTCTAGGCAGTGACGCCTAACTATTAAGGAATGTTGCATACATATCATCACGTCGTTTGTGCGCCTTTCACAAAAAAAAAAAAAAAAATTCAAAAAAAAAAATTCAAAAAAATTCAAAAAAATTCAAAATTTTCAAAACGACAAGGGCACCTTGCTATCATACATTCTTCAGGAATGATGACCATGGAATTAGACATGCATTTGCATCTGATTCATGTATTCAATATGACCAAGGAAGTTCACTAAGTTTCTTCTTTTTAAACAGGGTGAGCCGTCTCCTGAGCCCTTGCTCGACCCAAGAGTTTGAGCCCTCAGCCTAATCGCAAACCGGCCATTCCTCTAACCTTCATTGATCCATCAGCCTAATCCGAACCTAATAGCCTCCTCTAACCTTCATTGATCCCTCAGCCCAAGTCCAAACCTAGCCTTTCTCCAAAAACCTTCAGCACCATCAGCCCTAGACACCACAAAATGGCCTCCCACAGAAAGCTCCAAAAAGCTGGCCGAGAAGTTCAACGAGCTTGAGCTCAGATCAAGGAGTGACCTCGGCACTTCCTTGAACAAGCCTGTTTTAAAGGCAATCAAACAAAGCCCCGACCCCACCTTCTACCGAAGACCACCTCTCTTGACGCCAAACGCTTTGCAAGCAAACTCAAAGGATTTTCTCAGCCGAGTACATACCCAAGTATCAGACCGACGGGGATGACCCTCGATTCACATATAATGGATTAAGACCACCATGCGCTTAAAGGAATGACTCCCTTGTTTCCCGATGTCCTTTCCCCTTCCTGTGAACCGAATGTCAGAAGTGCTTCTTTTCACTCTGGGAGAAAGAAATAGCTTACTTGGAGACATCGTCCACGCATTCAATGCAAGATACGTAAGGGTAACATTCGACCAATCCTTCCAAGCAGCTGATAAGTCTTCAACAGGGAGAACGAGGGTTCACCACCTATCTGATAGGTATGGAGAGGAAGTGCTGCCACCCTAGTCTCGCCGCTCCAAGCTGAAGAAGAGAGGTCAAAGCTTCATTTTCTAACCTCCAGCCCATACAAAGATCCATCTCAAGTGATCGAGCCTTACCACATTCGCAAAGGTCTACGACACTGGAGTGAACATAGAGAATTGGATCTCTCAACTCACATTTAGTCAGCTAAAGTCTTAGCTTTAGGGATCGGTCGGAGGTCCCTTTCCCATAGACTAGATATCATTCTTTTTCCCACTTTCGCGTTAATGTCATTAAGGTTTAGGTTAAGTGCTGCAATTAGCCTCTAGGTAATAAATTCTGTTGTCATTAATAAAGTTTCGTTTTTTCTCATCTCTTTAGCCTCCATATAGTTTTGGCTCTTAACTTTAATGGAATCAAATAATGATCGACCTAATTTCAATGGACATTTGCCAAGAGAGGCCTTCTTTCAAGCTCACAACAACCTCTTCCCTCCATTTCCCTTCATACATCAAGATCAAACCCCTTGCAACCCTTTGAGGCCATAGAACACTATCATTCAGCCTACTTCCTTTTTTCATCACCCACATCGACCTAACCCTTGGACCAACGGTCGCGTAGAAAAGACACTGTGCAAAGAAAAAAGAGAAGAGTAAAATGGCAAAACAAAAAGCAATAAAAATCAAAGTCAATACCAGTGATCAACAAATGCAAATTCAATCCAATACAAATCCAAAGTTCAAAGCCCAAGCAAAAGTCTAAAAACAAGCACACTGCGCACCGTTGAGTCCATTTCGTAATCATCAAGCCTTATATTCAACCCTTCAACCACGCCTACATTACAGCCACAAAAAGCCCTCTTCACGAGGCATTGTCCAAAGTGGCAGGGCACGGACTAGACGGGTCTGATTCCAAAAGGACTACGTAGACTCTTCTCGAGGTCCCGACCCAATTTGAGGTTCATCATATGTTTGATTCGTCTTAAGTCGGAGCCAATTCCTAGTGTAGAACCCGACATAGACTCGGTCTTGAACCTGCATCATGCTAGCCAACCACATCAATCCCCATTCACTTACCTTAGTCACAAATTTTAGCTTTGAAGTTCTTCGTTTGACCGTTAGACCTATTTCTTCATAGCACTTAAGGGCTCTTCCTCAGACTCATCCTTAATCTCTTTCTCTTTTTCGG
>SNQN01001874.1:0-15033 GCA_008642245.1 Bassia scoparia
ATTAAATATAAATTACAATTAAATAGTGTTAGGAATAATTGTCCATAACTAGTGGAGGGTTGTTGGGATGAAACTGCTGCATAATTTTTTATTTTTCCTTCGGACCTGATCCTATCGGGCATTCCGTTTATTGACCCATGCCAAATGCATTGTTTCAGCGCTGGCCGGTTGGCTGACGTTTAAATGGGTCATTGCATCACCGGTCAACCCTAGAACTATACCCCTGGCACGGGTCACCATAGTTTATGCAACAGTTTCTGGCAAAAGCTATCCAAACCTTGTATTTATGGATACTTTTTTCATAAGATTAAGATTTTTTTTTTTTTCCCTTTTGATGAAAAAAGTGTGGAGATTTTTAATAAGAAATTAAAATTAATCTAAGATGATCTGAGGATATGCTAAAAAGTTCAAAGTACATATATGAATTTAAAAGCATACCATTGACCATAATTAGAGCTAAAAATTAAATTAGAATTGAGAAATAATTATCTTGGGTACAAGTCTTGCTCAACTTCTGTTTGTGAATTAGTAGAGTTTGTGAGTTGAGAAGTAACATCATTCACTTGATCATCATTAGCATGATCCGTTGGTATTTCGATGTTGAATGAGGATATGACAGGAGTTGATGGCAAGGTGATTTCAATGGAGCCTGTAAGCATAAGCGCCACTGARGCCATCGTTGGTCGCTTTGCAGCATCTTCTTGCACACAAAGTATTCCAATTCGGATGCACCTCATCACTTCACTCCTTGAGTAATTGTCATGCAATGTAGGATCGATTAAGTCTAAAGATTGCCCTTCATTCCACAGCCTCAAAGCCTTCGAAAATTTACCGAAAGAAAAGGGAATGAATCGATAAGTTCATGCTTAAACTGGCTATGCTGCAGACATACCAATGCAAACATGTACATGTAATTTATAGTCTTAAATTGGAGTACATACATTGATTAGGAGGTTCTCGTGATGTGGTGATTGGCTAGTGTTTTTGTTCTTTCGACCACTCACGATCTCTAATAGTATGACCCCAAAACTATAGACATCGGATTTGTTGGAGTACTCGCCTGTAGAGACATACTCCGGAGCCATATATCCACTGCAAAAAAATAGAGAGTTATATATAAATTATAGACTAATCCAATAGAAAGAACCTTCAATAATATATACAAAGGATGAACGAAACCAATTAAGCAATCATACTGTGTTCCTGCTATTCGACTTGTATTTCCAAATTTGTTGTCCTCTCCACATAGCTTTGCCAAGCCAAAGTCAGCAATCTTCGGATTCATCTCGCCGTCTAATAGAATGTTGCTTGCTTTAAGATCGCGATGCACAACTGTATGGCTGGAATCTTCATGAAGGTACTGCATCCCCCTTGTTATTCCCATGATGATTTTGTACCGTGTTTCCCATTGCAGCAATGCTTGATTTCTTGGATCTAAAAACACAAATGAATTAAGATTGAGCATATATTGTGGCACGCATACCTTTTTTTTTGGTTTAAAATGAACAATAAATAAATGCTTCTGAGAAGAAGCCACAACGAGCTGAGATTGTGGCATATCACTTTCAATCCTTTGATCATCTTAAAAAATAAAGCAACATTGATAATATAATAGGACTTAAGCATTTACTCAAATTGGTTTCAGGAATCAAAGGATAACAAAACAAAAGGCGAAATTTTCATTACTAAATAGGAAGTGATCAAGGCTTGTGTTTGGCATAAACTCATAGACAAGCAATTTTTCTTCTCCTTCGGAACAAAACCCCATGAGCTTGACAAGATTTCTGTGCTGCAGCTTCGCGACAATACTAGCCTCAGTCATGAACTCCTGTGCACCCTGTGCCGAGTTTCCTGATAGTCTTTTAATGGCTATTTCTTCACCACTTTCCAGCAAACCCTATCCAAATTGAACGGTTCGTTGGTTCACTCAGTTAAGCTAATTACAATTTATAAAACATACTAACATAGGGGAAGTGCTTGGTACCTTGTAAACAACACCAAAGCCTCCTTCACCAAGCTTCTTATGAACTGAAAAACCTTCAGTGGCATTCCTTAAGCTAGCAAAGTCATATCTCACTAATTCTTCATTTCCGAGACTAGTGTCTTCTCTTAGTGTATCTTCAACTGCTTTTCCCAAGAGAAAAAAATCCATAAGTTAGATTGAGTTCACATAAATTTTAATCGACAATCAAGTATCATTTATGTTTGATTTAACCCTGAAAATAACATTYATTAATGCATGTAACTTCTCAGGTTTGGTGCATCATTCGTTTATGTTAGTGTCCTTTTCACTTTGACATGAGTTTTATTACTTTTATATGATGCATCCCAGAAATTATAAGTTTTATAAATATTTCATATACATGTTTTTTCCTACATATATATACATCCTTACTGCATACGTATAATATTCAAAAGTCTGATCTGCATTATATGAGATATAATTTCACAAGTTTMACACAATTTTGTTGTGCAATCGAAAAAAGTGTAACTGAAATATATATATTGACATAATTGTACCTTCATGCATACATGATGTTTTTGCAGCCTTCTTATGTAGCAGACAAAGCCATATGCCAATTAGTAGCAGCAGGCCTAATCCTACTGATGTAGCGACCGCTATGCCTACTATCACTGAAGAATTCAATCTATTCGCTGTAAAGATGATCAGATRATGGTTAATTAATCTTACATTTGTGCCACAGAAATGCCATATGTCCAATTACAACGATTGAAATACGTATCATCGCCTTTAATAAGTATACAGATACATACCAGAATGAATAGAAGCTGGGCTTGATGGTGTAGGAACAYGAATCAACTGGTTCTCAGTCTGATTATAGAAAGGACTCATATCATACTTTACTTGACAGCTCGGCAAGAAGCTCGTTGCACGAATACTTCCTCTACAGCAGTTATTGATTGCAATAACTGCTGCTTTCAAGCAATTCTTACACCCAAATCCATCTAGGTCTGGTGTACACTGCACAAGGCAGTATAACCTGTCATATTCAGTTACGGTTGCCTCTTTTGTGGCATAATACCTTGAAGGCATACTAAGAACCACTTCACTTATAAGGCCACTCATCGTTTCTGCAAAAACTGAAGAAAACTCAACGAAGTTTGAGAAGTTTGTTGTGCTCCATCTTTTAGCTGATGGAAGAACCTCGTACAAGGAGAAAATGGGACGGTTTGCATACCTCAACATACATTCATCATACCATATAACCGCTTCACCATTATACGGGCACTTCTGGATTATACTTTCAGCTGCATCTACCACACATTTGGAACAAACTTCTATGCTCAAGTCTTCCCGGCATTGGAAGATACCGCATACTTTGTCAGGACCTTCCCCTGCAGTAGAGTTAAAGAACTTGACAAGAGTAGCTTGAGCAGGTAGTCTATTTAACAGGAGATTGAGATTCTTTTGGTACGAACTTCCCTCGGTGTAATTGCCATAGTCTCCCGTGCAACCTTTGTTAACAAAGGTTACAGCTGCATTCAATTCCACAACTCGACAGGTAAGTAGTGACACAAAAATCAATAAAATCCTCCTCATGGAAGGGATATARGCCAMCAAATTTTCGAATATAACTAAAGAACGAGATGTATAACATAGATAAAATTTGTYAAGTTATTATTGCAAATATTTGATCATCGAAACACAAGTCAAGGATCAATTCATGGTTATCTTTGAATCAGTTCAGCACTACTAGCAGCTTCAAGTTGCAGTTCTTAAATCAAAGGTAGCTGTTGATTTTGAATAATTAATATACTCGAAAATGAATAAAGTGAGCAAATTGTAGTTAACAAAGAATGTGTTCATTTTAATTTATTTTTAAAAAAAAAACATGCATCATGGCTCATCACTATCTAATTAATGATTAAGTAGGCACATTAAGTTTATTGAATTAGTTAACCCATTTACAATTTGCAGCAGAGCACAAAAGTCAATTATTACTATGCTGGCAGTCATATGAGATTATGAATTGCATCTAATCTGACTTTTTTCATAGATTCATTTCGAAATATAATACTAACTACTACTCATTATAATAAACAATTGCAACTAGATATATAATTTCACAGAAAATTAAGAATTTGTATGTAGAGGATTGAGCCAATAACTCAATCTATCAATTAATCTAATCGCGGCCTGCTTTGCATAAAAAAAATTGTAAATGAGAGGAATAAGAAAGATATTTGAAAGCAAATAAGGGGAATTACGGAAGATATTAATTCGAAATTGCCATATTTGTAGTGGAAATACATACATTCAAAAGAAATTTAAGAATCAAATGATGAGTAACAAGTCTTTGAGTTTCATTGTTTTGCTCCAAATACTAGTGCTCATTTCAGTTGCAATTTCAGAACCTGATCAAATCAACTTCAGGGGGGGACGGTGTACCCCTTTCGACAATTTCGTACCAAACAGCACATACCAGTCCAACCTCCATTCCCTCCTCTCTGTCCTTAATTCAGAGTCATCCAATTCAAAGTTCTTCGATTCCTCCGTTGGTGGGAGTGGTAACCGTGTCAACGGCCTGTACCACTGCCGCCCTGACCTCTCACTCGAAACATGCCAAGCCTGTATCAAGGCTGCAACACAGGTGTTCTTTGACAAGTGTGCCACCAAGAAAGAGGCCATCATGTGGTACGAAGAGTGCACCCTTCGCTACTCCAATCGTACGATCGTTTCCACCATGGAGGTGGAGCCTTCTGCTTGGGCATCAAGCACTTTGAACGTCTCTGAACCCGTGGTTTTCACGAGCTTGCTAAACCGGACCATGGAAGGACTCATTGCCAGGGCTGTCCTTCCTAGCAATACACAGTATTTCGCAACATCGAAAGACAAATTCACGTTGTTCGAAGGGTTGTACGGCCTTGCTCTTTGTACGCCGGACATAACAAGTATTGAATGTGAGGAATGCTTAAGAACCGCATTAAGTATTTTCCCAACATGCTGTGGGAATTTAGCTCAATTTGTCATGGTTTTTCTTCCGAGTTGTGAATTAAGGTATGACACTGCGCCATTTATCTTGGACGCCCCTACTCCACCGTTGTCCCTCGCTCCGAGCCCTTCGCCCCTAGGGTTGCCACCACCTTCTTCCGGTTGATCGGTGTCATATCCTCACTTAACTAATATTTATTTCGGCAGTGATTATTACAACTTACAAGACAGTGTGTGTCTGTGTGACATGATATGCGACTCTGTAACATCTATGCAAGTTTGTTATGCTCCATGTTATGCAAGTTTTGCTTATACTTTTTACCATAGAATTGTTGTTATTTCGGCGTTATATAATTTACTCATTTTGGCATAGTGCTTCTATGAAATGATATAGGGTTCAAAATAATAAACATTCTAGTGATATAAACAGCCCTAAAACTCAATATTTAGCTAAATATCTGTTGAGTTGAGTTGAGTTTGGTTTTAGACAAAATATTAGGTAAATCGGATGCACAATAAATTTACTGTGCATCAGATTATAGTGACCATTTTGGTTAATATAGTAACTTTTTTTATCAATATAATAACCCTTATTATTTGTCACTATGTTGATGTAAAGTGAGAATGGGTGACTATATTGATATAAAGAGTCACTATATTAATATAAAGGGAAACTATATGTTTGATGTATAATAAATTTATTGTACATCTGATGCATACAATATCTTCTGTTTTTTTAATGCAAAGCCGTAAAACATAATTATTTAGCTAAAACAGCCCTAAAACTCAATATTTAGCATACATGCATGCATTGATGTAAACATAAATTATTATTTATTTCATAAGAACTTCTCATGTAACTATATCATTCATTATTGTACAATAATAATTTTCAAATGTCCCATATTATAACCTTTGAGAAATACTTGAGGTAATGAATCAGTGTAGAGTATACATGAATACATGCATGTATGCTAATTCGATCTATGTCATACAAAAGAATTTTTATTAGACGATTATTATGAGACAATTATTATCTAATTCTAAGTTTAAATAAAAACAATAATATTAGAATGTTGTAAGTAAAGGGGATTAATTCTAAACACTTTCATCAACTGATCAACTCATCGTGTATGTATATGCCCGTAACTCCCTAAGTGAATTATATATTCTAAAACAGTTGACATTAGAATGATTATTCGACTTATTATAAGCAACTTGCTTCTCTAAATAAGGAGGTTAATTAGGTACTTTTAATGTTTAAATAAGTGTTACTTGCTTCATTCTATATAATACATATATTCCAGCTGATATTATTATTAGTTGATCGTTCCATTAACGTGCTCTAAATTGTTTACATTATCAACTAGACTTCTACAATTGCTACGTCAACTTGCCCACTAGAATTCCACAATTGCCTCTTGTGGTGTCTGATTAAGGCTCTGTTTATTTTGACGGAAAACATTTTCCCGGAAAAGGATTTTCCTCCCTTTTTTAGTTTTTCTTTGTTTGTTTGGAAAGAGGTGGAAAATCATTTTTCCTTAAAGGAGAAAATGTCACTTTGAAAAAGGAAAGTCATTTTCCTTTTGTGGAGAAGGAATGCCACAATTTCCTCCCCACTTCTTACATCTACCTTATTCATTCCTCCATCCTTCRTTCATTTKTATTACATTTTTCATTTCCTTKATGAGTTTTCCTCTAATCAAACAAACAAAGGAAAACTTTTTTCCTAGAAAATGATTTTCCATAAAAGTTGTTTTCCCTAGAAAATGATTTTCCATGAAAATTGTTTTCCTTCAAAACAAACGGAGCCTAAGTGTGCAAGTTAATATGCAAGCAATGAAACCTTGCATAATCATGCCTAAACTCGAAACGATCCATTCCTTAATCTTCCTCCTAGCTCTTTTCATTAGCTGCCTTCTTGATAAGTAGCGAAATTTAATCTAAAACAGTTGACATTCGAATGATTCTTCGATTAATTATAAGAAACTTGCTTCTTTGATATTCATGGCAACAACATACACTGAATAAGTAAATTAGGCATTTTTAATGTTTAGTTGAGCACTAGCTTTATTCTATAGACTATAATACATATATAATAGCTGATATTATTCCATTTTGCTTGCTAGAAATTGTTTAATTTGTCAACTAGGGTTCTACAATTGCTACGTCAACTTGTCAAATAGAATTCTACAATTGCCTCTTGCAGTGTCTAATTAAGTGTGCAAATTAATATGCAAACAATGAAACCTTTCATAATCATGCCTAATTGCTTAATCTTTTTCCTAGCTCTTTTCATTAGCACACCCCTAGCTTACTCTCAATTCCACGACGCTAACTGGTTTTGCCTCGATGATGCTGGCAACTACACAACCGATAGCACATACCAAGACAACCTCCTTACCGTGCTTCCTAATCTCACAAACCAATCCTCCCTCTCTAGTTTCGGTAACTCTTCCACGGGTGAAGGTATTGACAAAGTTTACGCGCTTTACAATTGTAGAGGAGACCTTAATTTGGAACAATGCCATGGTTGTGTCAAGGAAGCGGCACAAAAGATCTTCGAGAGGTGCCCATCGGAGAAAGAAACAATCATATGGTACGAAGAGTGTATGCTTCGGTTTGCTAACCGTCCAATATTTTCTTTTGAAGAAGAGAATCCCTATGTTTGGGATTATAGTCCTGGAAGTGACTCCAATCCCGAATTGCCTCGTATAGTGGCGGAAAACATAGACGAATTGATAGAGCAAGCGGCCTACAACAAAACTACAAAAGGTTACATTACCGGCCAGGCCAATGTTGCACCCCTTGACGACGTGTATTTCCTAGTGCAATGCACTCCTGATATTCTTGGCAGCCGATGTGAAAGGTGCTTGAGAGCGGCGTTTAGGTCTATGGCCGGATGTTGTGGGACGTCAAGAAGCTCTATGATGATGTTCTTCCCAAGTTGCCACATCCGCTACGATCGTGCTGCAGTTGTACTTAATGAGGCTGACTCGGCCCCAAGTTCACCATCGCCTGTTACAAGTTTTCCTCCATCTAATTCATCGTCACCAATGACACCTAATACAGGTAAATTTCTATGCTCAAACAGTTATTTTTGTGTTGCCTCTATTATAAGTACATCAAATGATTTCGAAACATATCGTTTAATATTGTATCTTTTTGCTCTATGTATAATAACTGATCAAAATTTATGATAACATTTTGAGCTGCTCTACAGGTGGATCAGCTCCTAGAATGATAAGATCATACAAGGATTCGACCATTGCGAGCCTTGTGATGTTAACAAGCATGTTAATGTTCACAGTGCTTACTTCTATTTAATCAATCTCCTAGATCTTGCCATCATCATAAACTTGAAAAGCAGAAATGGATTGTCTTTCAAAGCTTCTCTCTCTCTCTTTTTTTTCTTAGCGTTCCGTTGTGTTACTCTACCTGAGTTGTTTTGATAGAGAATATATTACATTCTTGGGTCGTCGCAATCATAAGTTTAACTTTTTGGTTAAAATGATCCGATTAATAGTTCTGTCTAATCTCTCATAATGTATCTTGTATTGTAGTCATATTCACTCTATAATATAACCATATTCATATTATTGTTTAGAGATCAATTTGGATAAACCAACACAAAATTATTTCTTTGAATTCGAAAAAAATAAAATCAATATCATACTATCTACTAATCTACCAAAAATTGTACTTGAAATTAAGGGTAATGTCAAAATGGAAATTTCTTTGAGGCGGTTTTTCAAAAGGTGGTTGACATGTACATACATTCTCCTCATTTCTACATAAGATACGAACCTGGTTTCCTAAGCGTGCCAAAAATAAAATGAGTACTTTATGAAGGCAATGTTTTTGGACTGCTAAGCTATGTACAAAAAATTTTAGACCTAAACCAAATGTAACTCGACTAGGACGAAAATTTTATTGTACAACAAATTATATGGTAAAATCACATTCAATTTTTCATAATGGTCCAGCCACCAGATATGAACATATAATTAATATGAAATTTGAGTAAAGTTATATAGTACCATACCACCGATTGTACCATTACATCCTCCAACTAGGATCATAAGAAGCGATAGAGACACACCCTTACACAATCACACTACTGATAAAGGCACACCATGAACACCACTCCACAGTGGTATTGTAGTAGTACGTGTATAGAGGTGGCAATCGGATGGGTTGAAATTGATTCGAATCGGGACATATATATTGGTTCAGATGATATTAAATTCGATCCATTTCGGATAAGAAAAACTCATTGGTCGGGTCGAATCAAATGAAAACGGATTAAAAGGGTTATTTAAGGTGTCGGATTTCAGATTGCAACGGATGATATTATCCGAATCTATATTAAATCAAATTATGATATTTTTCGGATTCATATTATATCGTCTCGGTGGATATAGGTTTGCTGTTTAGACTGGGTCTTGGTTGAAATAATTACTCTATGTTCTTCAGTTTCTGGGGTATAAATTTTAAAATTAAACTTTATAAGCAAATAGTATTCTGAATTTCCACACTAAATATAAGAATACTAACACTAATCTTCGTTGCTCGTATTTTTCTATTTAAAATTAATATTTCGAGTTGAGTTTTTCGGATTTCATATAGTCTTTTGATCGGGCAATTCAACTTTCAGATTATTCAATATAGGGTTGGATTGGATATGGATTGTATCGATTGTCGGGTTTAGACCATTTTTCGTATTATATCGGATTGAGTCGGGTTAACTTCAGATATAAATGTATCTTTTATATGTGGACATTGAACGGATAATATATTTATCGGTACGGTTGAAACAAACATACAGTTCAGATCGAATTTTGCCACCTCTAACTAGTGTGCATTTATTATAATCTATCTCTCGAGGACCATCAATATTTCAATACTTCCTTAAAAATTGTCTCAGTTTCTTTTTAGGGAAATTTCATAATAATTGCATCACTTTACTTTCTTTCCAATTTTGAAATGGTCACCACTATTAAAATACTCATTTTTCTCTTTTATGTGGGAACCACAATTAAAACACTCATTTTTCTACACCTACTTTATTAAAATATTCATCAATACACTTACTTTAATCACTTTATCTCTCTTTTTTTGGCCCCACCTACACACTTCATCACTCACCAAATTTTGCCTCAATTTCCGAAAAAAACCAAAATGTGACGACTTTTGAGAAACGGAGGAAGTATATGGAATCGGAGAGGCTGAGACAAACATTAATCAAAGTGCATACAGTCAAATTATAGTATCATAACTACCCATTGTCAATTATTCAATTAATTATAAAGTCATGCAACAACAAACATTGACCGTTGTCTCCAAACTAGACTTTCAACCACGGTGCTGTATTATGCTAATTTAAGTAGGTATTGTATTGTGTAAGTTTCAACAATAATGCATTGCTATATACAGTATATTTAAGTTAAGAATGTGATATAACATGCTAATTTCCATCCTCTAGTAATGTATATCTAATATACTCCGTACTATATACTTCTTATTTAGGCAATTAAAATGATCATAACAATAATGGAAGAATAATCACTCACAAATAACAAGTTAAATTAACAAGTTAAATTAGACATGAAGTTTCCTGTACTTGATAGACATGAAGATCGCTTGTCACACTTCTCATTTTAAGGTTAGTTCTCATTTGATCTTAAATCTCTCTTTGTCTCTGTGTTGATATATATACTTTCTCCGTTTTTTTAACTCGAAACTTTTGTCAAATTTGGAAATATCAAATTAGTAAAAACTATTTTTTTGTATGTCATTTCTTCAATTATTTCTCTTAATTACATGTCTCACTTTATCTCTCTTTCACTTTTACACTCACAACCAAATTTTGCATAGGAATCCGAGTCACTCCCAAAGTTTCCACTAAAAAGAAACGGAAGAAGTATATATTATTATATGTTTGACTGTTTGACTGTAATGAAAAGGAATATGGGATGATATCGCATATCAAACCAAGAAGTTAGCCACCTAACGCAGTCAAGTTGACGGAATTGTATAATACCTCTTGCAATTTGTTTATTTATTCGTTATTGGACTTGTGAATTAAACAATGCGCCAAAGTTGTTCAAGCGCATCAATTTGACAGCAATAATGCAGGCATCTGGACGAAGTAGGATGACCCGAAGTATATGCTCACTGAGTCACACTAAGTACCCTGTCGAGATAATGTCGTTCGATCCGGGTTGTTTGAAGTCTGCTTTCGACCTCCATCGAATAATAGTTAGTGTGCGCTGGATCAATAGTAGCAGCGACAGACCAAAAATGGGGTTGGGCTGGTAATGGTAGAGTAATAGAATTGCCATTCAGTGCTGTAACGATTGTAACCATTTTAGGCCTGTTAGCAGGGTCTTCTTGAACACAAAGTATACCAATGTGGAGAGCCATTTTTAACTCTTCGCTTGAGTAGTTGTCGCCCATAATCGAGTCTACAAAATCCGATATCCTCCCCTCACTCCAAAGCCTCCAAGCCTGTTGAATGTTCTTTAATTTCTCTTTGAACAATGTTGTATAGGATAAATAATGTTAATTACTAGATTGTTAATACTCACATGGCGCAGTAGTCCCTCTTTGTGTTGTTCTTGCTGTCGGATAACACTGTTTCTTTGGCCACTAAGGATTTCAAGGACCATGACTCCGAAACTATAAACATCTGACTTATCTGAGAATTGACCTGCCATAGCATACTCAGGAGCCATGTAACCGCTACAAAAGAAAATGCGAAAAAAACATAGAACAAGTACTTAAACCTCTAAAAAAAATTCAAAACAGATGATAGATTAGATAGAAAAAAGATTACCAAGTATATGTGTGTGGATTATGTAGCTTAGCGTGAGCAAAAAGATAGGCATACAAGTCGATCAGAGAAGCTACTTACTATGTTCCAACAATTCTGRTTGTATCACCCTGAGCCTCATCTAGTGCGACAAGTTTTGCAATGCCAAAATCTGATATTTTAGGATTCATCTCTTCATCAAGCAAGATGTTTCCAGATTTCAAATCCCGGTGTATAATCTTAAGCCTCGAGTCTTCGTGAAGGTATTGGAGTCCTCTAGCGATTCCAATTATGATTTTCATTCTTACTTCCCARGTCAAARAAGCACGCTTCTCTGGATCTGAATCTTTTAACTAAGACAGTCAAGTGAATGGCATTGAACTTACTTGTTGAAAACGAATACGGAGTAGCACTGCACGCAGCAGCATCACAGTACATGAAATTATTACCATATAGGAAGTGGTCTAGGCTTGAATTGCATAGTAACTCATACACAACTATCTTTTCCTTCGCTGCTATGCAGTATCCCAACAGTCTAACAAGATTTCGATGTTGAAGTTTCGCTATCAAAAGGACTTCGTTCTTAAACTCTGCAATCCCTTGACCTGAGACTTTAGAAAGCCTTTTGACAGCTACATCTTCTCCTGTTCTAAGCTTTCCCTGATTGAATATTAACTAGTGTATCACAACTACTGCAACAATGAATTTGATCTGGAAGATTGTAAAACGAATGTAATAGACGAAGCAAGCAATCCAGTAACAGCAGATTTATTATTAGTGCATTACCTTGTAGACCTCACCGAAACCACCTCTTCCAAGCATGTTTTCGACGGAAAAGTTGTTTGTGGCAGCTTTGATGTCACTAAAGCTGAACTTTAATGACTCAACCATTTGGATGTCATCAATGTTAACTACAATAAAAGAGAAGGAAATCTTGAACTTATGCAACTCAGTCCAATTTCCATGGCAATTRACCTAATTATCGTGCAAGTAATAGAAAAACTATCTTACTGTCATCGGCCTTTCTTTTGTAGGCGCTGAAGTATACTGAAAAGCTGACTACAACTGTAAGAACCGCTGCTGTAATTATTGCTGCGATTTTCCACAATTTCATGTGAGTAGAATATTGTAAATTGTAGAAGCGATACTTATCATACCTCAATTGGCAGCTTGGTAGAGAAACCATAGCATATTCGCGGGCACTGCAACATTTCTGCATTTTAGACGACGCAGTTTGTAAGCATTCTCTACAATCTGATCCGCTTGTCTCAGGAATGCACTGTGCAAGAGTAAACAACGTTAAATTGAATTCTTCGACAGCAAAATGCGTTGACGACGTGCTATTTGTGGCCCTCACAATAACTTTCCGGATTGTGCTTTGAAGATGCTGATCAAAGTGATTGAAATCAGAGACATTTTGCGAACTCCACACCCAGGCAAACGGAGTCGTGTTATCCAAGGGGAAAACAGACCGATTGGAATAAAGCAGCATACATTCGTAATACCACACGACAGCTTCAGTTGAATTGGAGCACTTCATTGCCAGTGTCACCACGGCATCCTGTATGCACTCAGAGCATACTTTTAGATCAAGATCTTCGCGACACTGGAAGAGACTGTAGATTTTATTACCTGGATTTTCACCAGAACTGTAATCGTAGAAGCTNAGCATACATTCGTAATACCACACGACAGCTTCAGTTGAATTGGAGCACTTCATTGCCAGTGTCACCACGGCATCCTGTATGCACTCAGAGCATACTTTTAGATCAAGATCTTCGCGACACTGGAAGAGACTGTAGATTTTATTACCTGGATTTTCACCAGAACTGTAATCGTAGAAGCTYTTCTTCGASGCTTGGATTGACAAATTCTTGAGAAGGTATATGACCTCGTCTTGCAGTTTGTAATCATGAGACTTGCTTGAACAATAGGTGCTCACAAAGGTCACCGCAGTGTCGCATTTGAGGGTTAGCTCGTATAGGATGAACCAGATGAAAATCAATGAAGATTTTTCCATGAGACAGTGACTACAGTTTTAAGCAGCTTCAAGGAGTTAAACTCAGATTGTAGTCCTAACGAAAACACGAGATACAATATGTTAAACCAGGGTCACCTACCAAAACTTGGGCACTCCACATACACACTGACTCGCTCCACTTTAGTATAATATATTGTTCACTTTGAGCTAGTTTGCACGGATTTATTTTTGGACACCTAACACCTTCCCGGAAATTCTTGCATCATACTAATGGGAGAATGACATAAATATAACACGTGTTCAAACTAATGAGGGCTGCTACGTAAACAATGTCTGATTTCAGTAAGAATAAGCCCATCTATGCATTAAAATTTATAGGCAAAAACTAACGAGCGCCCCCTAAGATGTTAGATAACATGACTAAAAGTGAAAATGTTAAATGAATATAAACATTAATTATACTGATTGACGCGTGATTTTGAGATTCTAAAATTTATACCAATTTAGGAAATGTATGTAATCCTTATCTAATGTCCGGGGCGCCTGTTAGCGATATCATAATTTTATAAAATGAAAACAATAGCACAATAATTATTATGCGTTGATCTACCATATATTATTCATTGAAGAAACACCATCAAAGTCGTTTGTGATGTCAGGGCTGAAGTATTATGTGTGTACTCCAGTACTTGTATTAAACCAGCATGTCATGAAAGACAAGACAATAAGGTAAACTAATCTAATCAAGCATATAAAAAGTTCGAGTTTAGGCTAAACTAGTACACGAGTAAAAGATTCGACTACCAAAATGCATTAATTTATGGTCAATTGATGTCAATGACATCTACTACTGCTACATATAACAACAAAGTTGTCAAACATTTATCGATTATTATAACCCGTTGTTGTAGAATGCTAGATTTTAATATTGGAGCTATCGAATCCATGAATGCTATACTAATCTTGTTATCAAACTTACAATTTACAAAAATATTTAAATTAAATTAATTTATTTATTAATTGAAAATAAAAAATCAAAAAACTGAATGAGTTCCACAATTTTTTTTTAAAAAAAAAGTTATCAAAAAAAAAATAAGAGCAAGAAACTAAGATGAAATGATGAATATCATCATCATCGTCAATGTAATACTGATGAAGAACAACAGAAATATTAGAGAGAAGAGAGAGAAAGGTAAATAAGCTGAGATTTTTATTATGAAAATGATCAAAATTACACCATCAGCTAGATAACAATTGATACAAAAATATGTTAATTTATTAGGA
>SNQN01001874.1:29612-40215 GCA_008642245.1 Bassia scoparia
TATCAAAAATGAATCAACAACAAGTAGTAAAAATAGATATCAGAATCAAGATTATTTGGAAATTACCCTTAAAGTGAGATTATTATATGTAATTATTTTTGAAGTCGGATTACTTAGTTCCATTTCCTAATATAAATACAAAGTGATTCATGATAGCAGTAGATTATTATATAATTATACACATTTGACGTGAAGTTAATGTATTAACTTAACAAGTACAGGAATGTGAGCTGAACCTGAATGGCGTCTACGAGAGAGAGAGGGAGAAGGGGGAAGCGAGGGGTGAAGAGTGGAGTCTGACCGAGTGAACGGAGGGCCACCACTTGAAACCTCCAGTTACTACCACCGCCACAACCACCTGGACCGCGGGGGTCAGAAGCAACCCGTTCCTTTCATCGGTGTTATCCGATTCTCCGGTGTGCGATCTGGCAGGAGACGGGGGTAAGTTCGTTTATTACTCACCCCTTTGGATCGACTGCTCAACCGCCAAGGCGTCATGTGCCCTGACCAGGAGGTCTTTATACCTCTGGATGAGAAAAAAAGTGTGGGAACTTTGCTCACATTGGGCCAAATCTCTGATTGGAAGGGTCACTGGGAGGCTTTTGCTTTTCCCTTTTTCCTTCTCACGAAAACAGCTCAGTACAAACCTAAAGGGGGATTGCAGTGTGGGCAATGGGAAAAATGAGGTCCTTGGTGATTTACTCTCGGTGTCCTCGTCAGATGGCTTCTTCATCTTATCCTTTGTGACGGAGAGGAATGGTGGAGTATTGCGGACAGGACCCTGGCTACAGGCTGGCGACGCTATGCGACCCATGCTCCTTAGGTGTGGGAACCGGGCTTATTAGGGGCCGTCGGAGGCTCGAGTTGATACTCTCAGCCATGGTTTGATTACACTCATGCCGGAGCTACCGGTTGACATTAGAAATGTCATGACAAGGATTTGCGGATGGTGGGTAACGTGGGCGTCTGGTGTAAGATTTGACGTTCGCACGGAACATCAGCAAGCGATGATCGGACAACGCTGCGCGACTGTTCGCGTTCAGATCGATTAGACTCCCCCATACCGAGAGGCTATCTGGATTGGCTCGGATCAAACAACGCAGATGGCTCAGGACCACTCAAAATTTTTGCCGTTCTGCAAGTCATTACGGACATACTCTGGGACTTGTACTCGACGAGATGGAAGCCGGGAATTCGAAGGGGAAACAGGCGGTGGCTAAGGAGCGCAAGGGAGGATGGCGGGTTGTGACCACACCCGGAGGGGAATGTCAAAGCAAACCCAGGAAGATGGCCCAGAAGCCGACAAACGGCCAGAAGCCCGAGATTTCGAATTTTGAATCAACCCACTATGGCGAATGCAGAACAGTTTGTCCAAAGTTTTAGTGAGAGGCTTGCGCATATCACGTGCCTTTTCTCCCTCTTATGAGTATTTCGCTTCAATCAGAACCCACTGACTCACTTTTTGAGTAAAAGCTTCTTTGCAAAAAATCCTTTCGAGTCTTTAACTCGACTTGTGATGGCGAACCGCAACCGATCTCCGTTCCTCGTCCCCTCCGGGCGCCGCCGTCCCCACGCGCTAGATACAGGTTGGCAGACCACTTTTACAAGGTACCATTTCCCACTCGACTAGGGATCGGAGGACATGAACCCCAATCCATCTGGGATTTTCTGTTGGGATGCGAGCCGCGGAGACGGCGGCGGTCTTGGCCGTAGAATCTAGGAGTACTTGAACTTTGTCCACTACACCGGAGACAATGGGAAACACGGGGATTCTTCTTCCTCCACATAGGCGCCAGCTCTGGTTGAGAGGAGATGAAAGTCGCATGACTTCACTCGTGGTTGTCCTTGTCGGACACTTGCCGTCTCTACAGGGGCTGCGAGTTATGCCGTATGTGTTGGTCCAACTACTCTTTACTGGGGAATGGAACAGTGGAGAAGATGATGCAACGGAGATTGATTCCCCATTTCTAGCCCGAACTGGATCCCCAATCCTGCTTGCCACAAGGAGCGCCTTGTGTTCAAAGTGGCCAATTCAGTCGGCATGTCGACCTTCCGGGGGATATGCGGACTTCCTAGCGAGTGTTTTTAACAGTGCGGACGGGAGTGCGGATCATGGAGATGAAAGGTAGTCTAATGTGGGCACTGAGGAGGAGTAGCCGATCAACGGAAAAAACCAAATCGCCCTTACAATCAGCCCCGACTCCCTGCGCTGTATTGGTGTTCGACAAGGTAAGGAAAGCTGGTGGGCTGTTTATGCCGGATGTAGAATCAGGGAGGACGACGTGGGGACGTGGGGAAATCCTCTGCCACCCCATCATACCTTGATATGAGTATTGATCATGTAACCCATGGGAACGAAGGAATTGCTCGGACGACTTCTCTCAATAGCGTTTATTGTCCAACAACACCTTCCGAGTCTTGTTTGTTATTCTTCGGAGGACTTCAAGTTTGCAGGTGGCATTGCTAGGAGATCTTGGGAAGCTGCCAATTTGATAAATTTGAAATGGTGGAGCCCGTGGGTTTGTCAGGAGGCATTTCTCGTTCCTATTGGAAGTCTTCTATGGTTTTCCTTGGAGGCACTAAGATGTCACGGCAAGGTATCATGGTATCCCTGCAGGTACTCATCACCACTTTTTTGTTTCTGCTTTGTATGGCAAATGTGGTTTGCCTTGAGAAACACTTGTGGAATGATTTACGTCTTTGTATTGCTATTTTATGGACTGCCTTGATTGTATTGGGGATTTCAATGATATCTGTTTGCCTGAACGCTTTGGGGCGTCCCACCCTAAAGGCTTTTCGTTTGAGAGCCTTTACCCGCCTGTATTCGTGACTGTGATTTGCATGACTTGGGCTTTAAAGGCCAGAAATTACGTGGGCAAAAATGTCGGGGGGGGCCTGAATGATGCAACGCCTTGATAGGGCTTTGGTGTCGTTGATTGGCTTCCAGGCTTTACCTAACAGTTTCTCTTATCCACCTGCCGAGGCTCTCTTCGGATCACTGCCCCCTTTTGTATATCTCTGGGATCCCCGAGGGAAAGCTTTCAAAGGGTGTCGATTTGAGCCAATCGTGGTGGTTTTGAACCCCTTCCTTCGAAAAACACACTAATGATTTCTGGCTATCTCGATCACCTTCCTTTTCATGCAAAGCTTCAATAAGCATTTGGGGTTTCGTGTTCTATTGGAATTCTAAAGCGGTTGGTAATCTCTGGAGGCGAAGAGGCAGAGTGATTGCGCGAATGATGGTATCCAGAAAGCCTTGGGTCTTTCTTCGTCCCCTAACTTCTTCTTGTTTGTATTGGAAGACACTCTTCTCCACTGAACTGAAACCTATCTTAGGGAGAGGAAACTACTTTGGGATGATGAGATCTCGTGGTGGATTGTAGTGGAAGGGAACGTAGAATTACCTCTTTCTTTTCATAAAGCTGTTACTATGCAGGAAGCACCGGGAATCGTATCTTATCCCTGAAAATTGGATTGGGAGGAGTGCGTATAGGAGGAGGCAGACTTCGTACTCAACATTCGATGCATTTCCAACTCTTCACCACCTCCCATAGTTTGCACGCTGATGGGATGTTGATAAGCCCCCTTTCTCTGTTCCTACTAGCACTCTTGCATTTGGTTTCTGCCCCTCCTTGAATGAGATCGAGAAAACGTTTTCGATGGGGTTCCTTCAAGGCGCCAGGCCGGGATGGTTTTCACACCTTTTCTACAAGAAAATTCTGGGATTGTGATTCAACGGAAATTCTTCAACTGGTGCAAGATGTCTTCTTTTCTCGACAGAGTTCCAGAGGAGTTTAAAGAGACTTTGATTGCCTTGATTCCCCAAGTAAAAACTGTCCTGAAACGATTAAAGCTTTTCGGCCCTATCAGTCCGTGCAATATTTCTTACAATGTTGTGCAAAGATCTTGGCTAACAGATTGAGGGAATCTTTACCCAGTCGGCTCTCACCAAACTAGAACAGTTCTGCCGGCAGGCACAGAGCACGATGTTATTCATAGCCACTGAGATCTCCACTCTTTCAAACGGGAAGACGGATTCCTCTGTGTATATTTTGCTCTCAAACTGATTAGAAAAAAAAGCTTATGAAAGCTCGAGTGGGGCTTCTACGGGGTTGCCTGGTTCACTATGGTCCTTGATGCTGGCTACATTTTTCTCTCCTTAAGCTGTGTCTCCACCATCTCTTCTTCTGTTCTGCGTCAAATGGGAAGAAGACGATACTTTCTATCCCTTTTCTAAGGAAGGGGAGGTCTTATGGCAGGGGGACCCTCTCTCCACCCTAACCTCTTTATTATTCTGCTTAGAGGTTCTTTCTTCAACTTCATCCCACCCATGCTTGCCAGTCTGAGCTTTGGAGCTTCCTATGGGTAGAACCAGTGCTCCCATTCGCATCTTCTCTTTGCAGATGGACATTCTACTGTGTTGGGCGTGATTCCACGAGGACTCTTTTTTGTCCAAAACATCCCTGATTATTTCTGAGTTATTTCGGGGCCAAGACCATCAGCATGAGAAGAGCTCTATCTTGTTCCCCAAAACACCCCTCGATGTCCGGGATCTCTTCTGCTCTACCATGGGGATTAAAGAATCTTCCTCTCTTAGGTCCCCTACCTGGTCCCTCTGCTGACGAACGAGAACCTACTCTTAACGATACTTCTTCATCTCCAGAAGATGAAAGACAAGCTACCAACTGGAGAGAGTAATAGTTTGGGTCCAGAGCTGTAGGTTTGGTCCTTGGTTGCAGGCAGTTCTGGAATTCCAATCCCAAAATTACTACATGCAAGTCTTGAAGCTCCCTCCACATGGTTATGGACCAAATGAATTGGGGGGGGGCCTTTTTGGGGAATTTTGGCAAATTTATTTGGGGGAAAGGTACGGAGCAGACGGGGTGTCACCTGGTGATTGGCATGGGATGGCGAAGGCAAAGGGATGAGGGGGGGTTAGGCCTCAGGTGTTTGCAGGCAGTACTGAACAAGGTCCTTTCTACCCTTAAATTGTTGGTGAATGCTTGAAAAAGGGATAACTTGGCTTAGCAGTCCTTAAACCAATATGTGGCGTTGTGAATTCCGCTCGTTCTCAAAGGCCTCACATCTGAAAGCCATGGCGTGGACGTTAGGGACACTTTTGGGCAGTCTGAGCATGGATGCAATGGGGGCTTCAACGATTTGTTAACAGTGAGGGCCGGAGATCCATGAGGCCCATTGAGGTCCTTTGCGAGAAGAGGAGACCAGCTTACTTCGGGAAGGCTTTCCCTAGGTGTTTTATCCCTACTTGCCTTATCTTTCCCTGCCCCCGTGTTTTACAGCATACACCGAGTTCTTGATTTCTGGTCACCTGACTATCTCTTCCTTCCTCTTGGAAGAACAAATTTGATTTCAAGGCGCTCTCAGTTTGTATCCAAAAAATACTCGAAGTGGATTCCACTGGAATTGCGGCTTGTCTTCCTCCGATTGTTGAAAGTTTCTCTGCAATATTTGTTGATAGGCTGCCTCCATAACTGTCTTTGGCGACGCGACATATCATCCCCTCCCCTTTATCCCTCATTCCTCCATGGCAATTAGAGGATGTTAACCCTACTTGCGGGAATCCAGCTGCTTTGGAGACTGGACAGACCCGCAGTGGATACCCTTCTCGGCTTAACTCCTATATCAGGATTGGCTAATCAACAAACTGAAACATCTCCTTCTCTTCATGCAAATTCCTTGGAGAGTCTCTTGCTTTCACTATTTTGGCCATATGTGCTAAGAAGGAACTCTTGTCTTCAAAGCACATTTGAAGCCTGTGCCTGTGTCCCCTCCGAGAGAGTAAGATACTAGCTGGGAGTTCCTCACTCTAGGGGTCAATGTTCCTTGTGCTATGCCGCCCTCCTCCTCCACGATTGCTTGGGGCACTCAATGTTTCACACGGAGTCTTCTGTGTACCCTGGATTCTGATGATTGAGACGCTAGTGTGGATCTTGTGATTCTGGTGAGATGGCTAGTGGTTGCCCTTGAACTTGGGAAGACTGTTGTCTTCCCTGCGACTTGATTATGGAGCTCTAAGCCTTGGTTCACCATGGATGGCATGATGTGTTCTTGTTTTCTGATTGTTGGAAGCTTCCATCGCTTGACGTGCTATGCTCTTCACGATGCTTGCTAATTTGATGTTCCTTGCAGGACCTGCTGCTTGAAGAGCCCCAGTGAAAGCTATGTCACATATCATCGGGCACAATATTCTACTATGCTTTGGCTAAAAGGTTGTAGATTTGATCCCTCCTTGTTTTGAAGCAAATGTAATTGTTATTTATGTCCCACCCCTGATGTGTTGACCTGATTCAAAGGAGAAACGTTTGTATCTCCCTTTAGTTTCTTTAGTAATTTATCGGCATTTGCATCAAAAAAAAAAAAAAAAAAAAAAACTAACAAGTTACAGCCCTTAACCTCTACTATGGGTCATGAGATATGATGGATCGTGAAAATCCATTATTTATCTACTGGTCTTCTCGAATCTTCACCATTATACGTTCCAGTGCATGTTTAAAATTTTAATATTAAAGAAATCTATTTTTGATTTTGTCCAAATAATTAAATATAATACATAGCTCAATTTGATTTGCAATTTGCAATGAAATGTCAACTTGACTTCCAGAAATCATAAATCAATACTATAACTCTAGGAATTAGCTTGAGTCTCCACACGAAAACAAAATGTTTAGACTAAAACTCCTCTACTATTACCAGTAGCCTTCAAATCCAATTCATATTAATCTATCTTCTGCCAATTTCACTTGGCAACGTTCTGCGATGATTCTCAATTCACTTCCCGACGTTAGTTGCCTAGGACACCGGCAACTACACGGCGAGAGCACGTACCAAAAACAACCTCCTCAACCTCCTCACAACCAAACCACAGCTTCGAGCTTTGGCCACTCTTTCGTCGCTGAGGTCCGACAAAGTGTCACACATATACAATTGCAGGGGTGACCTTAACTCGACAACAATGCCAAAGCTGTGTCCAAACAAGCGGTAGATGAATCCCGAAAAGATGCCCATCGAAAGGAATCAATATATGGTTCAGGAGCATGGTTCGGTATTACCGTTACCACTCCCTTAAAAACAGGAGCCTAATGCTTGGTTATAGTGACACAATAAGCGACGAGCTCACACCGCATTTATCCAAAGTTCTGAATACATCGATGGTTCGATAAAGACGGCCTACAAGAAAAATCGGGAGGTTGCGCTACCCGGCCAGGCCGAGAATTGGCCCACACGACCATGTATATTTTCTTGTTCAATGTACGCCGGATATTAGGAGACCCGTGTGAGAAATGCTTAAGAGCAGCTTTAAGCGATGGATGGAGTACCTAACTTGCGAACTAGTACTCCTATTTTGATGATGTTCTTACGCCGAATTGCACATTCGAGTATGATCGTAAATCGATTCTTCTAAACGGGCCTAAATATTCATTCAAGCAAACGATCATACGACAATTTAGCTTCCGCGCCTTCCTGATTATTCCTTCCGTCTCCCACCATTCATTCAGTAAAAGTTGTATAGTATATGATTCTTTATTTATTTAAATGTTATTCTCCTCATATATATTGATAATATATATATTACTTGTTTTATTGGTGCACCGCGATGCAGGTTTATATTATAAAATGTATCGTATTTTATTCAAAAAAATGATTATTATATATGTATCATAATTAAAAGGTTTTATAGTTAAATTAACACATACAATTATCTAATTGAATTATTTTGTAAATATTATGTCTTCAAGTTGAAATTCAAAATTAAAAACCAAATGTTTTAAAACAATTGAAATATGTTCATTGTTTAATGTTTTTGACTAATTAACTCACATTATAAATTCAGTTTTCATATAAATTCACAAATTACAAAGATATTTAAGGCACGATCAATTATAATTTTAAATTTCATAAGGGATAAAAGCTTTAAGAGGGGACACCACGCCTCCCCCTTCCCTTATAAAGAGAATTCTTGGTTCAACCATCAGCTTAAACTTTGTGAGACCCAAGAATATATATATATCTCTATCAATATTAACTGTCTTTGTGCACTCGTTCGTGCTTATAATTATACATTGATTGAAAAAGTAAGAGAAAAACTTCTAGAAACCATTCATCTAATCATATTAAATACTCCCGTAGTTAATTTTTTTTAAATAACAGCAGATATAATTGTAAAATGTGTTTATAGTGTAATTTTTTCAAGTTAGAAGGTTAATATCATATTAATTGCACTCTTAATCTTAAAGAAATAAAATAATTACTCTTGAAAAAAAAACAAATTGGGGACCAATAATTTAATTAATTGATGTTTTTGAAAAAGCAAGGAATGTTGTATAAAAATAAAAATCACTATAGTGAAAAAAAAATCACGATGAATTAACAAACTAACTTAAAAAAAAGTAAAAACCCACGATAAAGAAAAGAAAATAATTGCATTTATGATAAAAAAATAACATAGTTTCTATATATATATTTTAATGTTTAAATTCCAAAAAAGTTCATATATTGGAGACTTAATTGAATGTTTAAACTTTCTTTTTTTGAATTTAATTGTGATAGTTATATTAATTTGGTATTAATATAAGTATTAATAATTTTCAAATTAATCCCAGTAAAGGTTAAGTAAAAAAGGAATTAGTAAGGTTATAATGAAAATACCAAGTGGACACCGCCATCGCCGCACCTGACCGCCCCACCTCCCCTTTCCTTATAATAATAGTATATGCGAGTATGGTCTGGTACTTAATAAACTCATAACATAATTTTTTTTCATGAAATGAGAATTTGCAGGAATATCCAATGCAAGGATTATGTTTCGAGAAACCATATGTTGCATTTGGCATATTCTCCAGCAATGCTAAATGATGTAATAACGAAAAATCTTTTAATTGATATTATTGCCTTCTTGTAAGGTGTTACCCTTCAATTCTTGGCTTATAAGTTTGTTATAATATCTTTGTACCAAACTTATTACTGTCTCAAAACTCTCGATTACATTAACCAATCGTCTTGCACATTGGTTGCGTCACCTGTCTTTTAACCTGTCGGTGGTGATATCCTGATTGTTCACCAATAATAAATATAAAAAAAAAAAAAACTCTCAATACATAATGAACTATTTGATCTTCAATGTTGCATATAAATACGGTATAATAATCCAACCCTTATTTAAAACTAGCTAACTCAGGCTCTTTTGATCTATAGATGTCCCAATGCGGGTTGTCGGCCACCAGCCTAGCCCTAGAACGACCTCCGTTATTACACCAAGTAGCTAAATGAGGATATACAAATAAATACAGCCAATGTTCACTAGTCTAAAGAAGCAGGACAATCTACGTGTCAAATATAAGATGCAAGTTGAATACTAGCATATAAAACTATTTTGCATCTGATGCATACAATATCATTTCTGAAAAAACAAAAATATAACTATCATATAGCCATATAATAATTGAGGAACATTCTGTTGACACACTATGTTTTGACATTGTAAATATGCAACTAGTCCTTTAATAATCCCAAAATGAGCGACTTCTACATCACTTGGGAGCTGGCAAAGCATTTGAATAACCTAAAAGAAGGGCATCTTCATTCATTGAAAGTTTATAGTAACTTTTGATTCTTTCAACATCGKGGACTAAAATAGAACACTTCATACTAGTCTTCATCTAGTTATTACCTTGATTGATGTGTTTMCCATGTTAGAAGGAGTATCTGTCAAGGTAGTGGAGGGCAAGACAGAATGATTTCGTGTTGATGTGAAGCGCGTACTTCTATCCAACTTGAGAGCCGAAACAATTTTGTTCCTTGAGTCCCAAACATGATTATGCAGGGAATGAAGCTACCTATTATTGGCCTTTGCAACATWATTATGATATTTTTCTTCATWTTCCCACWTCTTGCTTCCCATGTTTCATCATCCGACATCATCGATTGGGTGTGCCTAAATGAAGTTGGTAATTACACCGCCAACAGCACATACCAAAACAACCTCAATGTTGTCCTTGTCAATCTCACAAACCAAGCCTTCTTCGCTGATTATGGCACCCACTTAGCCGGCGAAGGAAGCAACAAAGTGCATGGTTTATTCACTTGTAGAGGTGACCTTAAGCTCCAGGAATGCCATGAGTGTCTTCAGGAGGCCTCGCAAGCAATCGTGACGCACTGTCCTAGCCAGATTGGTGCCGTAATATGGTTCGAGGAATGCTTATTGCGATATGCAAACCGATCAACTCAATTTTCAGTAGAAGATAACAATATCATTACTTCTGCCTACTGGAGCGACCAGAATRACTCAAYTTCTATAAAGTTAACGGAAGTGCTCTCGGCCACATTCATTGACCTAACCACACGAGCAGCCTATGATGACTCAACACGAGGCTATGTTGTGGCAGAACCCMTGTTATCGGAGACTCATACAGTTCATTGTCGTGTCCAATGCACTCGTGATATTCTTGGTGAAGATTGTGAGAGTTGCCTAAATGAATTGACGTTTACAACAATAGGGTGTTGTGGGTTGGTGGACAAGATGTCATTGAAGATGTTATCCCCAAGTTGCTACGCCATGTACGATGTGAAGCGTCTTTCAGGTAAG
>SNQN01001874.1:40240-52171 GCA_008642245.1 Bassia scoparia
TAAGGGCACACATCGTCTCCCTACCCGTACCAGTGCAGCCCCCAAATGCAGTTGTTAAAGTAAGCTTGTAAAATTCAATAAAACTTGTACGATTGACAGCATTGAATTTGTAGGTATTGCAAGAACCTATATCACCCTCCCTTAACACTAGGATTGTACGAACGCGTTAATTTCCTGTTTTTTAAGTTAATGTAATTGCTCACATCCACACCAATATATTACCGGCCATTCTCAACAAAAAGCTTAACCTGATGTTGAGGCCCAAGAAGATATAATATTAATCTAACAACAATATTCAATATATAAATTACATAAAACATTGCAAAAATAAACCGAGAACAAGAGTTATTCTTCTTTTCTTCTTTCCATGGGTTAACCCAACACACCCTTAGTTATTTTGCATACTTGAAAGGAATAATGACTAGCATTGCAATTGCTAGTACAAATATACTTATTATTCCTTTTTGTTGCATTAGATCTATTTGGCTTTGATTTCGAAAATGTTGGGTATTTAAATTTAGGCCAGAAAACATAAATCATGTACTTACATACCCTACTTAATTGTGTCGAATAGGTTCTGATCCGTCAATCAGAAAAAGAAGACGCATTAATCACTACTGTATGTATAATAAGTTACCCATCATCTGCAGCCGTATAGTATTAGTGTTTGTTTCTATCTAATGTACCGGTTGTGTATCTTATATGCCATAAAAAAGAATGAAGAATAGAAAAATTTGTTCAATTATCACTCTGATAATTGCTAAGAAACTAGATAGCTCAATCAAACCCAACTAGTAACCAATTGAACTACTCCTCTTGCTGCTTTCCCTCCAAAAATCTTATTATTTCCCTCCTCGAAGAAATTTTAGTTTGATTCATATATTGAGATTTATTTATATTTGAATGTGTATTTGCGTTACATATTATATTTGGTACATTATGTCGGCAGGTCTTAATATTATTAACAATATGATATATGTTCCTATTCCGCTGGATACTCATAGTTAGTTTGCAATTTGATAAATCTATCAAGTAATGTGTCTGTAATCACATTAATAGGAGTAATTGTGTTTTCGGAGACAATATAATATGTACCATAATCCACATGTATGTTATTCATATAGGCTATATAATAGAATTATTGAATTAGGAGTAATACATCATTAAAATCTAGTAGGTCAAAATAGAATTTAAGAATTTTTGAAAAAAAAGAGAACAAATGCGGCCGAAATAATGACTAAATTAAGATTGGGATAAAGGAAAGTATATGATGGGAATTGGACTAAATTAAACCGGACCAAAAGGTTCCATTAATAATTTTAGACAAGTAAAATGAAAACTAGAGAAAAAGTACAAAGGTTTCTTATAGACTTTGGTATTAGGAATAAATTATTTAGACAGAAATCATCCCCGTAAAAAGAGACACAAACTAAAAAAAGCAGAGGAAAATAAATATGGGTATATTATTTAATTGACCAGGAATATTCTTTTGATTGCCTGGAAATAAGGTTCCAATTTATGTGATCAGAAACATTAGGATGTGGAGGTAAAAGGAAGGGTTGGGCAAAAACGTTTGAGTGATACAATAAAGGTAGAAGTAGAACAAAAAGTAGTTATTTCTCCACACTTAAACATTTATGGTAGTTTATTTTTCAAACTACTTTGAATAAAAAATCCGCCAGATAGTTAAATGGCAAATATTTTACTCTATATTATAATCATCAGATAAATAATACCTAATGTATAAATACAAAGTTGATTTTTGATTGACTTGGACAACAGTCAATATTTAAAGAGAAAAATCCACAAAAGAGGTGAAACAAACTAAAAAAAAACGGAGAATTATATACAATACTAAGCCACAATGACTTCATACGATTAAATTCCTGGCATCCGACAAACCTCATAATAGTATAACACAGATGAATCTCTCAGTTTAAAAATACCAAGTTCGACGATACAATGGCCAATAACAAATTTAATTTCTCCTCGGGACTAAAATCAAACGTAAGAACCAAGGGATTCTGTTCAGTTGTTTACAAGGTTATTATAGTCTGTCTACAACCCATAAACCACCACCAATTAACAATTGGTCAACGAGACCTGGTTAATAACGGAGCCAAAATCGCCCAGCCCATAAAAACACCGGTTCCACCTATTATGCCCATATGCATTAAGAACACCTTGATGGACTTGATGCTACTATACTTTTTGATATCGTTTTTTCTTTCAGACCTTGTTTGTAGCTGAAATCTTTTCCAATAACTATAATAAGAGCTTGAAGCTTTGCTCGTCTAACTTGAAGCTTTGAAAATTGGTTCCAATTAAGGCAGAAACTGACACACAATGACCGAATCGCTTCTAGAGTTTGTCTGCGTTCTCTGGACAAAGGCTTCAAAAGAGTCAAAAACTGAACTTCGTTTTAATACCACTAAACGCCTTCAAATCACAGAATCTAGTCTCGAACACCTCCTCTCTAAGGTTTTTCGCCATTCCCGATAACAGAAAGAAAGTTCTTATCTATAGTTTTTGCAAACTCCATCTAGCCTCCGATAACATCTCTTATTTGGTATGTTAACTAAAGCCTTTATCGACCCTAGTAAGTGCACAACAACGGTACCCACAACTTCTTCTAATCGTTTCAACTTAGTTTTAGTTGCCATAAGATTGTTCACAATATCAAGAATACTAACATCGCTATACTCTCAGTTCCCATGTCACGTCTCCCCCCTCTATTGTCCCATCATCTCCCTCCCCTCATCCCTTTCCCACAATCCCACTCATATACCAAACCCCACATTTGCACTCCCACACCGCTCATATACCTCTCGTAGCCACACTCATAGAAGCAATCCACACCACCAAAGGCTATGCAATCAACAACATTCTCACCTTGTCTACTCCTCTCGCATCTCCTTTCTTTTTTTGTGGATAAATATCTATATCTCTTCAAAATAACACTTAAATTTCTCAACAGAGTTAATTTTTTTTATTTTGAAGACTAGCATTCTCACAACAATTTGTAGTATTTCTTTCTGAAGACCAAAAATATAATTTAATACTCTTATACTCCAGAACATAAAATCTGAATATCTCCTTGTTTCTCAATATGTTGATTCTTTTCCTATCATAAATTGGTTATATGATTGTTAACGAACAATTTTTGAATTGCTCGAGTCGAGATATAATGGCTTTAAAGTTAACTTTCATTAACAACTATTTCTTGGTTATTTTTCATAATCAACTTCAACAGAATATGCTCATAATATATTAGACGGTCAATAGTTTGTATACAACAATGGTTGGTATACAGCAAGCAAAAAATTTTCATAATGATGGAGAAATGAAGGAAATTATCAAATCAAAGAAGACCGCTTTGCTATTTATGTTGACCATTGTACTTTATTGATTCAGCTATCTGGCTTGTAAAATGGAATATACATTAGAGTCTTTTCTTCAGCTTATGTTGTATGTAGCTATAAGTGGATATTTATAGTTAGTTAGTAAGTGTCATGATAATTCCTCTACTATAGTCGTGCTTCTTGCTTTTGTCTTATTCTTAATTCATATCAACACAACCTATAATAAAGAGCATCAAGTAATGGGATATTTCTTCACATCTCTCACTTCATCCTTCTTTCTCACATATACCAATTAATAGCTCTGCTTTGATTACTAACAAGAGTATTCAGATTCGCCAACTGCTCTTCCAATGCATTCGCGATCGTCAAAATCACAACATATCTCTTCTATACATTTGCAACAATTCTCCCTGCTTGATACTGCACCAATTCCATCATTTCTTGATTCGCAGTTTACGATACTGGATTGTTAACTTGCCGAATAGGCATACTATTTGGTCTTAGACTATATGCAGGGCGTAGTAAAAAATTCGTGTGATAAGTTAACGGAGCTTGGTAAACGTCTCATGCTATTACTATCGTCCAAATTCTTCAGGATCATCAGAATAACTTCTCCAATCATTACTAAGCGATTGAGGTGTTCATTCTCTTTTAACTTTCTGCAGACTCTAAGGCTGTTAGATAGTATTTTTGCCATTATAATGTTCTCATATTCTCCTAAGTGCATTTCTGCACATTGTTACCAGCTAATACTTTTCTGGAACAGATATATATGCTAATAATCTATAGTACATGATCAATGATCATGAATAACGATTATAAAGATTGTCATATTCAATTTGCTTAATACTATCGTATTTTGTCACTTTTACAATATATCAGGTAATATTCATCATTCTCAGTTCAAGACTATTGTGCTAAAGACACGTGGACTTTTGAAATATAAACGCTTCATTTATGCCTCCCAGCCAAAAACCCGATATCTTATCTTTAAATTGTATTAGACTACTACTATTTAATACCTATGCTATATCATAATATCATATTGTAGTCCTATCTAAGACTTGTCTCTATACTCGTAATAAGTATTCTTCTTCTACAACTTTTATATGCATTTTTACTCCTTTCTACCTCTCAATTTACGAAATGTTCTGATACTACACCTGCATTGGAAAAACTACGCTTACTTTGACAATAACTATTCATATTGTGACATATATATAATAACTATATGCGTTTTCCTACTGTCTTTTGCTTGATTGAGTCTACTCGTGAATTACATTACATCCTACTGAATTTGGCTTTGTGACCTCAGCTAGCTTATGTGAATGATATTTTTGAGATATGAAACTGCTTATAGGTACAGTTGGTATGAGTCGATTACCTTTTGTTTATAAATCTTTCAACCACAAATGATTATAATATATATCGCGGTGTAAGGAATCATTTGAGTTATTTGATGACAACAATAGTTGTTCAAGCCTACCTACGTGAAAACAGATTATTACGACTCTACTATATCATAAGGGCTCCTTTGCAGTGTGCAAATGATTTTGGTTAAGAGTTGAGCTATGGCTTCTGTCGGTAGTTAAGTTGTAAGGAAGGGTCACAGATATTCAATAAAGAACAGTCTAATATGATAGCTCGTGATGGAAGGATTCTAAAAGAAAGACTTTAGGTCAACCATTCCAGTTACATTTTGTTTATTCATCTTTCAGAATAGAAATCCTCTATACATTGAATGCAAGAGGAAATGATTCCATATCTAGTAAATATTTAAGATTAAGAACATGTTTCAATTTATTCTTATTCTCTTATCTCACAAAAGTTAACAAGCAAATTTAGAGGTGAATGAAAAATGGATAAACGCTGCACCTTTTGGCTGTTTGTTCTTGGACAATTAATTGCCATTGTCGGTAACAGTGCAAGTAGTGAATCTCAAAGATATCAAGCAGCAAGTGATTAGCATCTTTGTGTATTAGTCAATAATTATTTGTTATACAATTGTAATAGGTGAATATGAATATGTTTAGAATCTAGAAAGCTAGTATTGAATTTATTTGCTTCACTTTCTCAAGGACAAGGACCAAAATCTTGATGAGTATTAGATTTACCAACTTGGTCTGTGCATATAACTTTGTATGCAGGAGTGAAAAGGCATAAAGAGGTGAAACAAATATTGTGGCCCTTCTTCTAATCGAGAGTCTTGTTTTAGCATTGTTGATAGAAGGAAGTTCATCTGATGATTTTGAGACCTAGAGTATTATGTCGCATTCTAAAGTACTGCTATTATTAATCCATACTTTCAGGATCACACTATTTCTTCTTTAGAGTGTCTGGAATAGAGACCGTAATAGGCTACACTTGGTTCTTGTAATGTATACAATTAAGCAAACTACTTATCTTCAATGATTGTTATATGTATCTAGCTCTTAATAAAATGATCTGCGAACATTAGATTGATTGAAAATAAATTGTCATATATAATATATCACATTCTCTTGGTTAAGTTAAACAAAAGAATCATACAGAGAATTACTTTCAATTCTTGTGATTATAAGAAGTGAGCACATAGTTTTGCTCATACTGTACCCACTCTACACTTAGCCAATTGATTGATGATAGACATTTCATATAATGGTTGGCATATGTCATCTGATTCTCAAACATATTGTCAGGCTTGCCTACTCGCCTAAGATAACTATACTATTTCTTTCAACCTTCTCACTGATCCCTATCTATTTCAATAGGAATCATATCAGGAACTACTTTTAACCGAATGCTAGATATGATACAGCAAACTCTTATCTCTATTCCTATTTATACCTCAAAGCACAATGCTAATAAGCATACTATGTTTAAGACTGGCAGAATAATCTACGAATACGTCTTAACTTGGCTCAGATAAAGCTCTTACTTTGTCTCTGTTGAGATCCTTGTAACTTCCTGGATCATATACTTTGAGTCTATACTTTCAATAGTCTATTACAAATCCTTCTTTTCTTTACTTGCAATTAGAATAGTATATGAACTAATACAGGTGTAGGGAATTATATGGCACAACCTTAGCTATTCAATTAATATTAATATGTTATTGAATTTGTGGAATTAATATCTTTAACTGATATAATATTCAGACCAAAATATTCTTAGTCGGAGATATATGAAGAAAAAAAGGAAGGAATCAAAAAATGAAAAACTAAACCACATAACGGTAAAACAAGTATCACATGTATACCTATAAAGACTCAAATTAGAAAAAAGTGTGACCCATAATTAATAAAGATGCCTAATAGAATTGCTAGATACAATACACCATTAAATGAATTTATGCTCGACCTATAGAAGGCCTAATTTTTATGATATGATTGCTTATCATGTGCCTGGCTAGATATTACCATATTTCAGAGAATCATAATAGCAATCCATAGTTGGTGTATGGAATTTTATAATGCAACAACACGAAATTACACCAACGCAACACATAAAACGCCACACAACAATCCCAGTAGTTCTAGTTGTTAGGACTAATGTGAATGTGTCTATTGGATCGATGAACTGAGTGTAATTGAATAGATAAATGTCTCTCGAGGTTACATTGGCAATATCAGGTGGTTCTAGTTTTGGCATGCAAATACTGGCGAAGGCTATCACGTTGTGTAGCATATATCCATGGGTTATACTTGGCACAAAGTGCAAAGTAAGCTCACAAATAGAGCGTCATTACTCAAATACAGTAGGAAGTTTCAAGCACAATCGACAGTTATCTAGCGCGTCAGCACATGCATACGACCCATCGCTATTGTTGTGGTGTTCTCAGCAACCGACGCTACACCTGCATGAAAGCGCTTGTGGGCATCTCAGTGCTGGGGGCCACCCTTTCCCTTGAGGACAATTGACAATTTGGTGAAATAGTAAGAGAGAGATACTTGTGGTGAGGAGTGATAATTAAATATGGAGCTTCATATTTGTCTAGTTGTCTCAGCTGCTAGACAGGAAAGCAAGAAATAGTTTTCCTGATAAGTCTATTAAGACTGCTAAGTGGTTTGTTCGGAAATCTGATCGCCATAGGTTGGAATGCAAATCAACTGAACAGCAAACGGTCCAATGTTCCTGTTTCTACTCATACCGATTCGAACATGTTGTGTCGACAATAGCTGTGATGATTTTTCGAGACATCGTTACTTGGATGCATTTTCATATTATGAGATCTAACATAACTCGATCCTATCGCGAGCATACGCGCTGCAAAACATTTGTCTAGGCAAGAGGTGTTGTGTTGCTTATGTCTCAACCGCATCTCTGAGTTTAATTCTAATGTGAAAGACAGTAAGGTGTGATATGGCAATGTTAGGAGCTTCACTGAGAGGGTGAATATGGTAGTAAGACCAGAGGGTATTCTATCAAAGTGAATCGACGGACAAGATTGGATTATAGCACAGTAAACAAGAAAGGTATGATAGCTATACAGACAATAGAGAACAGACAGAACAAAAAAATAAAGGATTTGTTGTGGAAAATGAAAGCAATCAGACGCACAAAACCATAACACTATAGCAAACTAGCAGGAATAGTTTAATTGTTACAGATAGGGAATCAGAATCGACAAAAATTCCTAGAAGATATACTATTACTAAGGATTAAAATGAATGCTGGATATAACTAACCTGCTTAGGAAACTATCCTGCAAGCTATTACTTCAATAATTATCGGAGACTGCTCTACCTTTGACACGGGTCTCTATACAAAATTGCTCTTCCTTATGAAAACAACTATATTCACAAATTCACCATGGACCTTCTCTCACTTTTGAAGTCATTTTGTAGAACTTTTTCTGTAGCTCTTTGTGGTTTGTTCTGCATATCCACCTTTTTGAAAAATAACACAAACCAATTTGATTCTACGGGCTAATGACCTTGGTGTCGCATTTTCATTACCCCCGCATGAATTTAGTCTACACAATCCTAATGCTAGGAAGGCTTACAAGCGTACATGGATCATATCCAACACATCCAAAATCTTGTCTTTGTTATTTACTTAAGTCAGAATCATATAAGAGTCCATATGTGTGATATGATCATGTTGTATTCAAATTGTAAGATAACATTATTTACCACATTACATACTTTGATCACTTCAAACTCATATGTTGGCTTCTCCATACATAATAGCGGTGACCTTTCCACCATCTCACTTTTCCTCATTACTTGTCTCTGCCTGACATCCACAACCCCTCTCAACTATACTACGATTTACCCATTCACTTTCTTTGATCCTTCCGTAGACCAATGTTCAGTATGTCTTCCAGGCAATTTTATCAACTTCTGAATGTTACTCTAGTAAACATGACATAGATTCATAATATTACTCCGCTCCTCTCAATGAGCGTTCATGTATCAATTCCTATTTCTTCTTTAGATCGTCAATCTAGTTAAGATAACTTCCACGAGATAACTCTTCTTAATCGACTTCTTCCATCACCAGTCCGAATAATCCATCTTGCAGAGTGTCATTCTCCAACTCAACGGAGCTTCACTACTTAAGGTCCCTTAACTTCAATTCAGTTTCCCATCTCCAAGATTCCATTACTCTCTGCCTCAAACAAAAAAATGCCCAATTCTCACTCTCTCAGTATTCCATCTGATAGTCTCGCTTGGTGCATTCCTGAACTACTTCTATTTTCAGCAACTGATCGCTCTTTTTACCACAAACATTCACACTGTAAGCAACATGTCCCTCACTTCTTTCTTTCTCTTCTTCATTTCGAGAATCCCCTCTAAATCTGTAAGCACTTGAGATATCCACGTAAACCCTCTTACATTTACGCAAATGTTTTAGACTCAATTCAGTTGCCGGTGATTCAAGACCCAACTTCAATTCATTCAAATTAATTTAGTTTACTTCACCCTTGAAATAAACGAAGCAGGAGCTTTCAGGCTTGCAAGGAAATGGTCTTACACTACTTGGGATGTTGGCTTTTATACTCTATACACAACATCACTCATGTGATAAAAAATTGTGAGAAACTTTGATTATAATTCTTGCAAAAATTCAGGTAGTCGAGATTATTTTTCATTTATAAAGTATAAATGAGTTAACATAATAATATTGTGGCTAGACCAAATGGGACTTTTGGAAAGGACTTATAATAAGCCAGGAACTAATATTGAGTCCTGATTGTCAAAATGTACGACTCAAAAAATAGTATATATGGCTAGTGATTGATAATCTGCTAATGCTATACTCTCTCAGAAACCTAATTGTTCATGATATAATGTAAAGAATGAATCCTGTTAGAAGACATTGAAATTGAAGTAATAGTTTGGTAGGGGTTATAATAAGATTTTGGGAAGGGCAGGCAAATTAACATATAGGTGTTGTAGTGGGATATCTGCTTTTGCATCAAAAACTTGAATAGGATGTTAACGAATGCCTTCCTCCTGAATTGTAGTGATTTATACTAATGAGGAATGATTTTCTATTGTAGAAATGAGTGCCACCCCAAGGGATAATCTACCATGCGCTAAATATATAATGTATATCTAAGTGCAATAAATTTATTAAAGAAAATCACTTTATTATTTGAAATTGAAATAAGGCCAGCAGATACAATAGTGAGTTTGTCCGCCCATTTAAAATTCGCTACTCTGAGCTTATTAATACAATACAAGGTATTTACTCACTCAGTATCCAAAAATTAATATTCCTGTATCAAACGATAGAATGTGTGTTATTTATGGACTCACCTTATATTATACGGCCTAAAGTAATATGGTTGATATAACATAATTATTATCGATCACCTGGACGATAAGTTGATATTCACTTACTATATGACCATACAGTTCTAGTGCCATTTCCAGAAATTTAAACTGAATTTCCTTGTTTCTCATATTTGATTTTTTTTTTGGTTTTGTTGTACGAAATTTTGATGTACGGAGTATATATAAGGTTAAATTACTTTCAATTTAACAATTGTTTCTTGGTATTTTCAATAATCAATATCAACAAATATGCTCAAATTAATATATTAGAGGTTCATAGTTTGTGACAACAATGGTTTGTAAAGCAGCAATAAAATTTCAAAGATGGAAAATGAAGGAATTTGTTCGAACTAAAGAAGAAGCTTTGCTATTTGWTGGACTTACTATGATCAGCTACTAGCTTTGTATATACATTAGCTTTTACTTCAGCTTATTGTATTAGCTAATAGTGGATAGTTAGTTAGAGTAAGTTGTATATATAGTCTTGCTCTGCTTTGTATTCCTTATTCAATCATACATACAATAAACACAATGCTGATATTCTCTCTCTCTCTCATCTTCTTCTCACATTACAATTAGCTACTGCTTTGATTCTAACATGGTATCAGAGCCAACTGCTCTTCCATGCATTTCGATCGTCAAAATCACAACATTCTCTTCTACATTTGTGCAATCTCTGCTTGATACTGCACCTTCATCTTCTTGATTCGAGTTTACGATTCTGGAATTGCGAGGCATCTATTGGTTGAGACTTTGCGGCGATAAAATTGTGGTTGTGTTCTGGAGTTTCGTGCTATTCTTCGTTCTTAATTCTCAGGATCATCGATCTTCTTCATCTTCTACGATTGAGGTGTTCTTCATCTTTTACTTTCTGCAGCTCAGGTGTTTGTATTTTTGCCTTTAATTCAATTTTTCATTTCTCCTTTGTTTCTCACTCTGTTTTTCTTGTTCGATTTTCTTCGATTTCGATCTGGAACTATAGTTTCTATTTTCTGCTATTTTTTGCATTAAATTCAGTTTCTCGTTAATTCATTGCTTTGAATTCTGCTTCTTATTGCTCATTCTTTCTTTCTTTGTTGATCCTCTTCTTAATCTGCTATCATTAGGTTTCCTTTGCTTCTTTCTTGTGTGTTTTCATCCTTTCTATTCTTTTCTCTTCTCTCAAAATGTCTGAACCTACACCTGATGATCGTGCAACACCTGTTGATCCTACCACTGTCTTTGGTGGTCCTTATTACATTCATCCTTCTGATTTGGCTTCCGCTAAGCTAGTGAATGATATTTTTGATGGAACTGGCTTTATTGACTGGGAMGAGTCAGTCTTGTTAAGTCTTTCAACCAAGAATAAGCTAGGATTTGTGGATGGCACATTGCTCAAGCCACCTGTAACAGATCCTACTTATAAGGCCTGGTGCAGGTGCAATGATTTGGTTAAGAGTTGGCTATTGGCTTCTGTTGATAAGGTTGTAGGAAGGAGTGTCAGATTCAAAAGAACAGCTTATGATGTGTGGAAGGATCTAAAAGAAAGATTTGGTCAACCTTCCAGTACATTGTTGTTTTCTCTTCAGAAGAAACTTCTATAKATTGAGCAAGGAAATGATTCCATATCTGAATTTTATACCAAAATACAAGCAATTTGGGATGAAATGGATAACYCTGCACCTTTGGCTGTTTGTTCTTGCAATAATTGCAATTGTGGTACTGCAAGAGTGAATCTCAAGAATCAGCAAGACAGCAGGGTGATGATGTTTTTGATGAAYTTGAATGATGCTTATGTTCAGGCAAGGACAAATATCTTGATGATG
>SNQN01001874.1:52196-69989 GCA_008642245.1 Bassia scoparia
CGTCTTGAAATTTTTATCTAAAATAGAGATTAATAAAGTGAGTTGGCGCTTTGACAAATGCTCAATTGTAAAACAGATGAAACTTTCCAACTGTTGAATTAATCCTTGCTTGTGATCAAAAATAACAAAAAACCTGGATGGCATTCCTGGGCTCAATTGTTAATTACAAAGCTAAAGTTAATAAACGCAAATTTATCAAACTTGAGCATTGCAATATTGAGTTATGATTACTAAATTGAAGCGAATGGTCGACGAGAAACTTCGTAAAATTCCCAACAATTTTTATCGGGCGAAAACCCGAAGGAAGGTCCCACCCAAATCTCCACCAAGATAGAGAATCAACTGTTTAAACCACTTTGCTATATCGCAAAACACATTAAGAGCAAACTATGCTTACTCCCAGTGAGTAGAACCCCCCAAAGATGAGAAAAACGACAAACACGACTACGTTACTCATTAAAAAAAGAGAATAAAGACCCGAAAGACCAATTCGCCGAATAGTTCTAGATGCAATGAATATGTATTCGTGTTGCTGAGACGCCGGTGCGATTGTATGCTTAGAATTAGTAAATGCTCTTAAGCTGTCTAAGTCCGGATGAAGAATAAAGTACAAAAAAGAATTAGCCGAAAACCATTATAGTGTGCAACTGTACTAATCTGAACTGCACCAAAAAAAACAATCCAACTTTTAGGCAAGATCGTTACTTGACCCAAAATTTAAAGCTACATTAGGACGAAAAGACTCACTTGACTTCCATAGAAAACGGAATTCAGTACAATTCACGAAACCCAATCCAACAAGAAATCCAATTCACCCGTATGCATAACAGAAATTAAACTCGAAGATAGAACATAAGATATGTCATTTATTGACCAAGATGACGTGATATCGACTTTCAGGAGGTCAAAGAGGAACTCCCGAAGATAAAGGCATAATTCTCCAACACTTTTTACTACTCTCACAAGATATAATCTGGATGTGCATCCACGGCACCTCGACTCAAAATGGTAGAAATCAAGTATAGTCTTTCTTTATCGGCAGAAGTTCCACATGAGGATTATCAAAGCCACTATCGAATTCGCCCTACATGATCTCCACGGTAAATCTGTATGACAGAAACGAAAAGCTAATAAGTCAAGCCAAATTCAGTCCTCTGCATCTTTTACCAAGTTGTGGCACCAAAAGTTTGCTAACTCACTTGGGAATATCTATATACCGTGACCACTATCACAACAAGACTAGAAAGTCTGTCTCAACTGTCCAAACCAGAGGCAAGAGAGGCAAGTAAACGAAATGGATTATCATAACGCAACGACTCCCCGCCGAAAGAGGAGTCTTTCCAACCTATTACCAGTACAACGAAACAGAAGCACGGATACTTGTCTGGTATTTTGCATTCAAAACTTGATATTAGAAAAAGCTTATGAGACATGCTCGGAGGTGGGGTTTATAAACGATCAGGTTGCTGGTTATACTTGGTCTTGAATCTGGAAGAGAAGAATCTATCAACATCGAAAAAAAAAATAACAGATTTACTTCATAATGAGAATAGATTCATAAAACAAAATCTCTATACTTTATGTTAGAGTAAAGTACAAAACTGGAAAAGGAAAATTGAATACTATATATTTTCTAAATCTTAGAAGTCTTAAAAAGCAGGGACTCTTCCCTACCTTTTATTATTCTGCTAAGGGTTTTGAACACTAACTTAAACTCAACCAACAATGGCTCGAAGTCTGAGCTTTGGAGCAATCTATAAATACAAGGTAGAAACACAGGAACACTACCATTTGAGCACAATAACTCTCTTTCAAATGAAATTAAAAAAAACTGTATGGAGAACGTGCTTCACAGCACCTAACTTATTATATAACATAGTAACAAAATCTTGATTATTTGAGTGAATTATAGAGAGAGAAATAGACATAAATAAAAACATAAAAAAAAAAGAAAAGTGGAAAAGATGCTTACATATTTGTTTTCACACAAAAATACAACAGTGTAAGACTCCGTGATTAATATCTTCAAAAGTACTACGACTACCCTCATACTGGAGAGAAAATAAGCAAACAATTCCATCATTAAAGGCTACTGGGTCTACTCGTCTAACAACTAACCGAGACCATCCTTCAACGAATTACAACTGCGATCAACACACCGACATCATTTCAACTACCACAGAAAGCGATCAGTAGAACATCGAACAAGCCTAGAAACTGAGAAGTAAAAAAGATATGCTCCACCAAGGGACAAGGATTCGACCGGTGCAAACAGAATAGAATGTAATGCCAGCTTACAATCGCATCACATACAAAATATAACTAAATGAAATATAGTTTTGAAAGACGTACATCATAATATTTTGAGCACCACAAAATGAATATGATTTGATGGCAAAATTTTATAGAGGGAAGGTGCGAAAAACTAAGGAGGTGCTCGACAACTAGCGTGACACCCAAAACAACTACGACAAATGGGAGCCTACACTGAGAGAGGGAGAGTAGGAGAATTAACACAGAGGAGTTAGGAGTCAAGAGATTTGCAGATCAGCTCGAACAAATGGCTTCTCTCTGGAATTGCTGGTGGAAGAGTCCATTGAAACGGGGATATCCTTAGGACATAGTGAAAAGCTCTAAAAGCAATATAATCTGCCGATATGCGTTACGCATTCAGCTGCGTATCTATTAAACAATGGCTCTCACGATCTGGGTAAGACCTATGGGGGGTTTGGGCAAACCGTTAGTTGTGGCCAGCACAGCAATTGCAGACTATGGTCGATTAAGAGGCAAAATTATCACGAGGGGACATATGAAAAACACGAGTTTTTTGGATCTTGCCAGTGGAGGGCGAAATGAGTCAATATCTGGAGCGCAGCTATTCACTCCAATTGAGGTCTTTGCAAAGAAGGGGAAGACAGCTTACTGTGGGAGAGCTTTCCCTAGGGGCTGTTTTTGATCTAATCCCTACTCTTATTCACTACGCCCACACGTATCATGTATGCAGGATAAACAAACAACAGAGTTCTTGTGTGTGGTCAAAACCTGAACTCAACTCTATTATATCCGAGTTACTTGATAAGACAAATTTGATTTAAGGAGGTACTCAATTTTCGTTACTAGTAAATACAGCAGAAAGTGAGGGTTAGATGTCAATCACCTGGATTTCCGGCAAGGCTATTGTCAGTCCTCTCGAAATTCAAGGTTCTCTATCCTACATAGGGCAGTCATTAATAGAGATCCGGCACTTCACTAACTCATTGTGAATTCTGGACGCGACAATACTCAATACATAACCCAATACAACCAACTTTACACTGATTAAACACTTCATCAATCAATTGCTAATCCAATGAGACAATAAGGGATGTAAAACAATAAACTACCGAGGAACAAATCGCAAAGGCTTGAGAAATCTGGACCGCCATGAATTGATGACTTATACGGCTACTCGACTAAATTCCAGGTAGGCTAGAACAACAACAAAAACTTGAAACAAATATAATGACAACAAACCAAAGAAAAAGAAGAACAATATTCATTCATAAATGATCTATATTGAGAGCTATCTTCTCTATAGAGCACTTACCAATAACTTGGCTCTTGAGAACTTCAGAAGGACAATTCTTGTAATTCAAAAAGCAAACTATAATCGAACCCAGAACTTATAGCCGTGGTCCTCGACGCAGTGAATCTAGCCTGAGGAGACGTCTCCATCAATCACTCTACAGGGGGAGATTCCGAATGCTACCATTTGTGACTATGCAATGCATCCAGCCAACAACTCTCTACGCATCCTAATCCAGAATCGCTTCGGAAGAGAGAACTCCCAGATAGGATATTTATAAACACGCACCTCATAGATCTGTTAAACCCCAATTTTAATATATAATATTCATTGAATCGTAAACCCTTACTACGAGGATATCCGGAGTCCATGGCCAATTCAGAACATGAGAACAAAACTGCATCCACAGCGATAGGGGTGAAACTGGATTTAATGCGGAAAGAGCAAGAGACCTGTGTCCTGCTTGCCATCAGCCGAGCACTTTGGTTAATTGAATCGGAGGCTCTACATCTTGTGTCATCAAACGCAAACATCGAATTGGACTGATGTTGTTGTCCTGTTTCTGAATTCGTTGGAAAAAAACTATCCAACAATCAGACTACTGACTTGCCTTGACTACTCGTTCCACAGCTTTGGGCTAATTTGACACTTGTGTCCTGAGGCTGCTGATCGCCATTAAGACAAAATGAGAAAAGCGAGAGAGTGAGGCATTACGTCACATTCGAATAAGCCAGTCACAAATGATCATCCTAAGTGATACTTAGCGCTACAAGATTGCATAATGAAGCTTCAAGCGACAACCTGCATTTGTTTATCGACACTGCATAATGTACTTGTCTGATGCACAAACGCCTTGGTTGAACACACTATAGTAATCTAAAGGAAAGTTGTACTCCTTTAGTTTTTATGCTCACTATATGATGACCGCTTGAGCAATCAAAAAAAAAAAAAAAAAACCTAACAACGTACAAACCAGCCTTTAATCCTTTGATACTGGGATTATACTAAGAGAATATGATGTCGTTGTGCGATTATCTTAATCTACTTGGGACTTACTGGTATTTACATCAAGGATATTCATACGTATCATCGTACATCATTAACATTTTCTAATATAAAAGAAAATTTAGTCTTGATGTATTGACTACATAACATAAACAGATAAGCATGAAACTTAACAGCTGATCACTGCACTTGCAAAATTTGCAAGTGAAATGTCACTTGAACTTCAGAATATATATCATATATAATATGACAAAACTTGAGACATCAACCCGAACAAATAAGCTCTAGAACATCGAATTCTCTAATTTTACACAGTAATTTCCAACAACCCTAGACAACCCATAAAATCATTTAATCTTAATTCTTTCGCCAATGTTCCACTCTGGACGTTTATCTGAACGATAGAATTCCTCAATTTTCTATCGCCGAGCATTAGTTTGCTTAGTAAAGAATTAAACGGCAATACATACTCAGGACAGAGCAGTGGTACAACATAAGACACCTCTCACAGAATAATCTCTTCACATAACAAAACGATTAGAAGAACACTAAGTTCGCGTTGGCACTTAATCAGTCGGATAACCGGGTGGCGACAAGACGTGTCCAACACTATAAATTGAGGAGTGAGTTAATCGAAACATAGGCAAAGCTGTTAACAAAAGCGGCTAAGATAAATAATCGAAAGTAGCAAATATACGAGCGAATTCATCATTATGGTACGAAAGTAGCATCAGAGTTCGGTATAGCTAGTTCATCAATCCCTACAAACTTAGAGAGAACAGGAGCTAAATAGATGAGGGTTAATAGTGAACAATAAATTGAAGAAGAGCTACAAAAATTTGTATATCAAGTGTTTCGGAATCATGATGTTAGATCAACAGAAAGGCGGCCCACACAGAAAGCTCAGGAAGTCATCACATACAGTCCATCCATTGCAAGAAAACCAGCCAAAAGAAAAACTTTGGCAGCCCAACGACCACTATGTAAAATCCCAACCCTACCTCAACATAAAAACAACAACTTTTCCTTGGATTCAATGTACGACCGGATCAAAACTACCAGACAGTGTGAGATATCTTAACGATACAGCCGTCTCTCAAAGTCGATGGAAAATAGATCAAGGGTCAAATTGGCAACTGTAAAAACTAACTTTGAATGCATGTTCTACCACAGTTCAATTCGTTGACATCTAAAATGATTCTTCTAAAACGGTGTAAATAATTCGATCAACAAACGAAATCATTCGACAATTTTAGCTTCCGCCTTCCTGATATCCTTTGCCAAAGCTGAAACACCTTCAAGATCAATTGGCAGGTAATCTGGTCTACATGTAATAGATTCATTAAAGTTGTATTTACATAATTATTTTACATAGTTTTCCTCCCATGTATATTATGAATAAGAGAAATAATTATCATTTTCAATAAGTTCTTATTTATGTGCAACCAAAAAACCTCGCACGAATGCACGTGCTTGTATTTAAAGCAAATTTGAGTCCGTAATTTTATAACACAAAAAAAAATGATTATATGCCATAGTCCTAAAAGGTTTCTAGTTAACAATAATCAATAAAACAATTTATCTCAAATTGTAATTATTGCTATTGTAAATACGTTATGTCTTTCAAAGTTGAAATATCACAATCAAAACCACCTAATGTTTTTAAAGAACAAATTTGAAAAGTCAATAATCATAGTTCATAGATTTTTCGATAATTACATCAATTATTATCTCACAGTCTTACATATTAAACCCTACATAATTCGGGAAGTTGCATATAGAACTCAATTTCATAAATTTAAATTTTCATTAGGATATATGGGTACTTTCTACACGACGGGGGAACACAAGCAATCGTCTCCCAAAGCTTCCTTATATATAGGATATTTTGGTTCAACATCAGCTTACACTTCATTGGTTTCTGAGAACCCACAAATTATATATCAGGATAGTATGTATCAATATTCAAAAATAGTCCATAATTAGTTGAGGCACGAGTCTGCGTGGAATTATAGATCTTACTTAACATTGATTGGAAAGTAAGAACTAACAACATCTAAGAAAGGCATACACTAACAAGCTATAAATCTATATTGATACCGATCGTATTTCTTTTAAGATACGAGGATCATCAATTGTAAAAATATAGTTATCAGTGTTAATCTCTTTAAGGTAGAAAGGTTCTAATTCAAAATTATAAATGAAAACCTCGTCATTATCTCAAGCATATTACTTATGAAATAAAAACAATGGGGGATTACCTAATTCATAAGTTTAGATTCATCGATTTGTGCAAAAAAAGCAAGTTTATAAATACATAAAATCCTTAATGAAAAAATCTATTCGAATAATATACATTAATAAAAAAGTAAACCGCGATAAACGACAGAACTAATCTCGAATTTCAGTGATAAAAAATTTATAGTTTCTATTATAATCATCACTTATATTGCAAAATATAACCTTATAAACTTGCGTCAAAGAGAATACTCAATAATGAGTAATGTTTTAACTTTTCTTTTTTGAGATTAAATTCGTGATAGTTTAATTTGGTATTATAGAATTTATATATTGAGCTCAAATTTAATCCCATGTAAAGTCAAGCTCCTTACAAACGATTATAGGGTTAATGAAAATTTACCGTGGACTAAAAAAAATCCCTAAGTAAAAACATACGCAATTCGCCGACAGACAAACTCGAACGCTCCCCCTTTGTATTCCTTATATAAATATATATTAAACTATGCCATGTACCTTGTGATTCTGTGTTTATTTAATTAACTCAATACAATACATACATATATTATTATTTGCACTAAATGTGGAATTTCAAGTGATAACACTGCACATGAATTTTTAACAGTTCAAAGAAAGACAAGATTACGATTTAAGCTACTTTGGCGACATTACAAATTCTCCACGCTAACGCTATAAAAGAAGAGACTAAATTTACGGAGAACATATTTTAATCGATCAGTATCTCGCATCTCCTTGGTAACGAAGTGTTAACCTTTATTCTTGGCATCATTGAATTTTTGGTTTAGCTATTATTGATTATGGTGGTACAAGCTTGTATAGTTTAATAAACCTCTCAACGTTAAATAAACAGTGGTCAGGGACCATATGATGGTTGTCACCTTATCGTCTATAATTAACATATGGCATCGGAAGCCAAACTGCGTAGGATAATGATAGTTCCAAAAAAAAAAAAAAAACTTACAATTCATAATAACTTATCTCTTGAATATCTACAATTGTTGGTATAAAAGTACGCTATAACCAAACCCACAAGATCTCACTTATTTAAACTAGCTAACATCGCGTACTTTATGGATCTAATAGAAATGATCCCCACGACATGTAGGAATTGTTACGCACAAACTCGACACAACCAAACCCACAAGCTCTAGACCTAAGCGTACCTACCCGTTATCAACAACAGCAAACGACCCAACAAAGTATGCTATCACATAAACCATATCAAAATAAACAACTCAAAGGACACACTGACTCATATCTACAGAAAGAAATGACAATTAAGCAGGTAATATAAGGCCAATGCAAAGTGATAACGCTAGGCATAAATAATTATAGTGCATACAAACATGAATAAGAGATAAATATTTACTAGAAACAAACAAAAATATAAAATATCATATTACGACACTATACTACATTACATACCATTAAAAGATTCTGCATTCAACACTATGTTATGACACACATTGTAAATAAGAATAGTCTTATATCAATAAGCCAAAAATGACCGACTTCCCTACATATCATCCTGGAGACGATCGGCAACACTTTTCAATCAAACCAAAGAAAAGAGGAACTCCACTAACAGTTCATCACTGAAGTAATAGTAAAAGATTTTTTAAAATCTACATATTACAACTTTCAGAGGAGAACGTCAAGAACTTATAAGGAAACTTAATACTAGTATCATCATAGTCATTTACCAACTATGCCAATCACAATTCCGAAATTGAATAATGTTTGCATGTGAGGGAGTAAAATGCTTACATATGGTAGTTAAGGACGGCATGACAGAATGATTCGTGCTATGATTAGTAAGAAGTGACGCTGTAATTAATATACACAGCACAAATTAAGCAAAGAGCCGAAAACAATATTGACTTAAGACATACACATTAGAGTCAACAAAACATGATTAATGCACAAGAGAGCAAATTGAAGCCTATACAACATTTGGCTTGTGCAAACATATATTTTAAAAATGATCCTTACAAAACCTTTCATATTCATGATATAACTCAACTCTCCTTGCTGGTCACCATGTTCATCATCCGAAGCCAAAATACATGAGATTGAGGTTGCTGAAAACATAAAAATGAAAGTCATATGAATAATCAATAATTAAATACCACCTAACAGCAACACCGACCAACACCTAGCACATACAAAAACAACAATTTGTCCTCATTCCCGTCAAATCTCACAACCAAGCCTTCTTCCTGATTAGCCAATCCACCCTCAAGCTCACCACTTAGTACCAGCGCCGACGAAGCGAACATACAGTGCAGTAAGGTTTAATGCAACCATTGTAAGAAGCGATGACAAATAAAAAGCTCCAGCGAGAAATCAGGAAGACAATAAGTCTAATAAGCAGAAACAAGAAGACTCGGAAGCACAAAATCACCACGAATCGCATCTTCCAAAAAACACAATCCCAAGCCAGATAGGTGCCGTAATCATTGGTGTCGGAGGACACTGCATATTCGAATCCCGCAACCGATCACTACCCAATTATCCAAGTAGAAATACCCAATATCATGGTATTTGCTAACTACAGGAAGACGAACCAGAAAACATGATCTCTCAAACTTCTAAAGTTCGAAGTGCTCTGGCCATCCTGCTAACCCCCTACGAGCAGAGACCCCCTCAACTGATCGCTAAAACTACTGAGATCATGTTAGTCTGGGCAAAAACAGAATACTTTTGGAACAATGAACGAACAATAAAACAGTTCATTGTCCGTGTACAATCATGCCAAACTACGGACTAAATTCTCAACTGTGACGCAAATTGTCGACGACTGCATGCTCCACAAATAATAGAATTTCAAGACGTTTAACGAAAACAACCACTACAAAGGTGTTGTGCGGTTGGTATAGGAAAGGAATGTCATTTGAGAACATATGTTTCCGAAACAACCCAAACGTATTATAAAAAAGCCCAGCCCATCACTCGTACGATGATGAAAAGGTGCCACATTTTGAAGTATAGACGAACAACGACCGACAGCTAGACGAGTCCGTTCCGCCTCTTCCACCCTCACCGGCCCAGCCAAGAGCTAAAAGTAGATAGACCCCACAACAATGCAGTTGTTAAACCAAGGGTTACACGCTAGCAAATCAATAAACTTGTAAACATTGGACAGATTGAAATTTTAGGATTGCAAGAACTATATTCACCCTCTAACTGGAATCTGTGCACTAATTCAATGTATTTCACTAATATTAAACTAAGTAAAATCGTCACGAACGATCCAAATCAATCCAATATTAACCAACAAGCATGTGGACAATACCTCACTAACAAAAATAGTAAGCCCTCGATGGTTGACACGCGCCCCACACACCATCAAACAAAAACAAAACTACTAATCATCAACCGATAAACAATCTCTAACTAAACAATACAATATATAAATTAATCAAACATTGCAAAATAAAGACGAGAACAAAGTCTATTTTTCTTTTTCTTTCCATGGTTAACCAACACCCTTGTAATTATGGCCATACTTGAAAGATGAGATTGCTAGCATTGCAAATTTTGCTAGTACAATTATACTTTATTCATTCTCTTTTTGTGATTCATATCTTGTTGGCTTTTGATTTGAAAATGTTGGTTATTTAAATAGGCCAAAAACATAATCATGTCTATACATACACTAATTAATGTGTCGAATTAGTTTGATCGTCATCCCAGAAAAGAAGACCGCAAGTCATCATACTAGTTAGTTCCATCAGTCTGCAGCACGTTAGTATTGTGTTTTGTTCTCATCCATTACCGGTTGTTCTTATATGCTAAGAAAAAGAGAAGAAATTGTAAATTCCTCTGGAATGCAGAAGTATCAAAGTACAATTTGCTAACTCTTCTGCTGCATGAGAATTTGGTGTTCAAGATATTCATTGATTTGAGCGTCTATATAGTTGAGTGGAGCAGGTCTTATTTTAAATTATATATGATCCCGGTATTTGTTTTTAGACTTGACATTATCCTATGTGTGTACAAATATAATTGTTTGGACCATATGATACAATCCACATGTTATTCTTGTATTTAAACATTATTCAAGTTAGGTAAAATTCAATGTTCATGAATAAAAATTTTTGAAAAAAAGAAATTTGGCATGATTAGATTGGTACAAGATGGAATTGCTTTAAAAAGGGGATATTCCTTATTTTAGTAAATAAATAGGTAAAAGTACAAGGTTGTTCTTTCAGATTGTTCTTGAATAATTATTTGACAACATCCCGGAAGTGGACACTAAAAGCATAGGAAATGATGGGTAGTTCATTTATTGGCGGAATATTCTTTTTTGCTCGGATAAATTCCTTTATTGTCAGAATTGACAGTGGGAGGGGTTTGCAAACTTGTCATTAAGTGTGCGATTATTTTAATTAAAAAAATTTGGGTAGTTATTTTTTACTTTGATAAAAATGAGTTAATGGCAAATTTCTTTAATTTTTATAGAAATAAATATAAGTAAAAGCTAAAAAGGTTGTTTTTGAGATTGACTGGACACGCTATTTGAAAACATTCCAAAGCTGAACACTAAAAACGGAAAATATATAATATCTAACACCTTCTCATACATATAATTGGATGAACTCATGTTCCAACTCGTAGATACAAGTTTGATGAGATACAAGATGCAACAATATTTCCTCGGACACGCTGGACAAGTGTGATTGGGTTAGTTACACATTGTGGTAAGTCTTACAATATAGCCACAATGACCGTTATACGAAGCATCGGCTAGCCAACACTGTGTCTCATTATCCCATATTGCATGAACAACTTGGTGACTATGCTGCATATACTTTTTGTATGTTTTTCTTTCGGGTGTTTGAGTGGCGAATCTTTCTCCAATAAGGTATGAAGATTGAAGCTTGATGTCTACCTTGTGACGCTTTGAAGGCCACTTAGTGGAAAACGTGACAATCGGAAAGATTATCGCCGTTATGTGTTGTCTTGTTCTCATGACAAGGCTTCAAAGATTCAAAACTGACTTTCTTTTAGACATAAACCTTCAACACATTTCAGATCTAGTTCGACTTCTAAGGTTTTGTCATTGATATAGAGAGAAGCTTCTTCTTTTTATGAGTTTTTGGCAATTCGTGCTTATAAGTTCTTATTTGGTATGTTATACTTATCGAGTTAATGCAAACAGGTACCCACTTTCTAATCGTTGCAACTAGGTTCTCTATTGCATATAGTTTCCAAATTAGAGTACTAATTACTGCATTAGTTTCTCCGTCTATGTTATTCTCCCTCATTTCCCACAATCACTCATTTCATACCACATTTGCACTCCCACCACGCTTACTATACTCTGTGACTATAGAACTCCACACACTAAAGCATGCAATTCAACACAATTCTCTTGTCTCTCTCTCTCGTCTCTTTCTTTTTTTTGTTGGATAATTTATCTTTATAATAACATTTTCTCAAGAGTTAATTTTTTTTATTTTGAAGACTGATTCTCCAATTTGTAGTTTTTTTTTTTAGAACAAAAACTTTGTTCTTACTTTTTCTCGAAATTAATTAAGAATTTCCCTTGTTCTCCATATTTGAGTTTTTTTTTTTTGTGATTTTTTGTACGGAATTTGGATGTACGTATTATATAAGGTTAAATTATTTCAATTACCAATGTTTCTGTATGTTTCATAATCTCTCAAAATATATCAAAATTAATTATATAGAGGTTCATAGTTTGTTTTGTGACACAATGGTTTGTTTAAGCAGCAATACATAATTCAAGATGGAAAATGAACGGAACTTTGTTCGATACTAAAGAAAGAGCATTTGCTATTTTTGGACCTTACTATGATCCTACCTTTTAAATTACAGTTCGTCTTTTACTTCAGTATATGTATTACTAATAGTGGATAGTTAGTTAAGTAGTTGTAATTACTACGTCTTGCTCAATGGTACTTTGTTTCCTTTTCAAGTCAAAATCAGAACCAAGATCATGTATTCTCTATCTTCTCTTTACTTCTTCTTTCAACATTACATTATGTTCTGGCTTGATTTAAGCGGAGCCAACTGCTCTTCATGCCATTTCACGTCAAAACACAACATTCTCTTACAAATTTTGCACAAATCTCTGCTTGAATACGCACCTTCATCTTCTTCATTCGAGTTACGATTCTGGAATGCAGGCTCTTTGGTTGAGCTTTGCGGCGATAAAATTGTGGTGTTTCTGAGTTCTGCTTTTCGTTTAATTCTCATGAGGTCATCTCTTCTTCTTCGATTGAGTGTTCTTCTATTCTTTTCCTTCTGAGCTCAGTGTTTTGATTTGGCCTTTAATTCAATTTTTCATTTTCTTTGTTTTCTCCTCTGTTTTCTTGTTCGATTTCTTCTATTTTGATCTGGAACTATAGTTTCTTAGTTTCTGCTATTTTTGCATTAAACAATTGAGTCTAATCATTCGTTAATTTGCTCTTGGATCTCTCTTCTTTTTATCTTGCTTATTAATAGCAGAAACCTTAGGATTCCTCTTGTTCCTATTGCGTCATTTTTCTTGTCTCTTCTGATGTGTATTATCCAAATTTCTATCTTCTTTTCTCTTCATCCCAAAAAGTCCTGAACCTAACCCTGATGATCCGTGCAAACCTTTTGAATCCTACCACTAGTCTTTGGTGGTCCTTATTACTTCATCCTTTTTTGGTTTCCCGTACTGTGAATGATATTTTGATGGAACTGCTTTAATTTGACGTGGATGAGTCCGTTTTATCTTTCAACCAAGAATAAGCTAGTGATTTTGGATGGCATATTGCTCAAGCACTGTAACAGGATCACTTATAAGCCTGTGCCAGTGGCCAATATGTTTGTAGTTGCTATCTGCTCTGTGATAAGGGTTTAGGACGGAGTGTCGAGTTCAAGAGACACTATGAAGTTGAAGGAATCTAAAAGAAAGTTTGTCAACCTTCCAGGTCATTGTTGTTTTCTTTCAGAAGAAATCTTCTTAATTGAGGCAAATGAAACTGATTCAATTATCTGAATTTTATACAAAATATCTCAGTTTGGATGAATGGATAACGCTGACACCTTTGGCCTGTTTGTTCTTGCATCATTTGAATTGTGTACTCGCGCAAAGGGAATCTCAAGAATGGCAAGACAGCAGGTGATGATGTTTTTTGATGCAGTTGATGATGCTATGTTCAGAGACAAACATATTTCATGATTTGATTTACCAACTTTGCTGGTAGCAATATAGACTTTGTATTGCCAGGAGAAGCATAAAGGGAACAATTGTCTTCTTCTATGAAGAGTCTAGCTTTGCTGTTGATAGAGGAATGTTCAATGGAGAGACGCGGTTAGCCAGATCTGTTTAATCAAGCTCCACATTTAGAATGTCTGGGCATAGGAGACTACTGCTTTGGTCTCTGTATCATTGCACAAGATGTCAGGTCACACATTGATAGAATGTTATAATTGCATTGGTTACCCCATGGTAGACCAAGACAGAAGTGCTCATATGTCTCAATCGACTATAATGATGATTTCAATGTGATGTAATCTCTTCTCAATCTAATGCTTCTTATGTACTCATATTTCTCACACTTCTCCTTACCATTACCCAAGTATCAGTATCAGCAACCTTATACTATTTATCCAAACACAAATGCTACAGTCTAGCCAAACACTAAGCTTCAAATGCTCAGTGCCCTTTTTGCACAGGGTATCCAGTATTCTCTGATCACAGTTTGCATGCTTCCTTACTCTCTTATTCTCCATTACATTATTAGAGAGCAGTGGGCCACTGATCTATTTTATTTGGGTTTATTTATCTGTATAGCATTCGGGTTGTATAGTATCCAACGTTCCAGATGGTTTGAAGAAGTGGATATACAGCATGTGGGATCAGTTCATTAATGATTTGTGCTTGGGAAACCCTTTTGGGATTATCAGTGCTGGATTTCATTTAATCTTAATCTCATGCATAGATTGTTCCGTATAATGTGATAGTGTCATTGTTACTGGTGGATAAATGCCTCATTCAGAACAGGTGGATGCAAACCTCGGTCTGGTGAGCTTAGTAGTCATGGGTATAATAACAACAAAGTGCAGCCTACAGGCTCTTCTCTTTCAACCAAATTAGTCGCAAACATATTGTTTCCAGTCATCCAAAAATTCATAACATTTGGCGATTCTCAGCTGGGCCATCTTCCTTAGGAACTGGACGTTTGCTGAATAAGGACTTCTCATTGGTGATATTAATTGGACTTATGTCAGTCTACCGCTGCTAATCGAGAATAGTTTTCTATGAAGTTCTATTAAGACGCTACTGTTTTGAATTTCCATGTTATGTATGGGTCTATATGTTTCATATCGACAATGTGAATGTTGTGCTAATAGTGGTATTCTTTTCGAGCATACTGGGTGCATTTATTTACGATACAAGTATCTGATGCAGTTGCAATTTTGAAGAATTTTGTTGCTTATGCTACATTTAGTTTAATTCAATGTGGACGAGTAAGTGTGATATAGCAAGGAGCTCCTGAGGGTGATATGTGATGTTTACAATGAGAAGGATTTTTTGGCAGAAAAGTTGTGCTGTACAGGCCAAACAAAATGTGTTGTGAAGAAGAGCAAGCACCATACATTGAACTGCAGAAGTTTTTCATTCATCCAAAAATTCCGAGGTCTCTCAAACTTGGAAATGAATGTGTATTAACTTGCTAACCCACCCTCATTAATAATAGATTCTTTGCAAGCCATACAAATGCTCCCTTATGAAGAACTTTTTCTACACCGCTTCTATTATTTGAGAGTTTTTGTTGTTGCCTTTGTTTTGTCGTACTGAAGACTACGAAATATAGAAAATACCAACAACTTTGATTCTAGGCAAGCCTTTTTTTTCGGATACCATCTAATCAATAAGGCTTACAAAATCGGATTAACCACAGTTAACATCTTATCTTCTATGGGATATAGTGTTTGAGACAATTTCCTTATATTCTCTTTTTTCCTCTTACTCCTTCCACTCCATTTCCATCTTCGCTGAATCCAACACCTCATACTCATCCCTCTTTCTTTGATCTTCCTGATGTGTTTCAGTTTCCACATACTGATTCACAACCATTTCATTATTCTCCCTCTCCTTCACCTTTACATCCTTCCTCTTCATCAACTGAAAACACAACTCCACAATCTCTTATCTCTCCATCACCACAGGAACCAAGGAGGTCCACCAGAACTACWAAGGTTCCTTCCCATCTCCAAGATTTCCATTACTCTCTGCCTCAAACAAAAAATGCCAATCTCACTCTCTTATCCTCTAATCATTGGTGCAATCTGGTGCAGTTTCCACCAACCCATGCAGCCTTCCTCACTTCTTCTATTCCTTCTGAACCCCAATCTTACACTGAAGCAACCTCTCATAGAGGTTGGGTGGAAGCAATGAACAAGGAACTTCAGGCTTTGCAAGAAAATAATACTTGGGATGTGGTTTCTTTACCTCCRGGAAAAAGAGCTATTTCTTGCAAGTGGGTATACAAAAGTAAGCTAAATGCTGATGGGACTTTGGAAAGGCTAAAAGCCAGACTTGTAGCTGTTGGTTACACTCAAAAATATGGCATTGACTACTCAGAAACCTTTTCACCAGTTGTAAAGATGTCTACTGTTAGAAGCTTGATTGATGTGGCAGCATCAAAGGGATGGGAATTGCATCAACTGGATGTTAACAATGCCTTCCTCCATGGTGATTTACATGAGGAAGTTTTCATGAAAATGCCACCAGGGATATCTAATCCAAATGGTCAAGTATGCAAATTGAAGAAATCACTTTATGGATTGAAACAGGCCAGCAGACAATGGTTTGCAAAATTGGTTCTTGAGCTTTAACATCAGGGTTTCTCACAGTCCAAAAATGATTATTCCTTGTTCATAAAGAGGAATGGTGTTGATCTCACTATTACTGCAGTATATGTTGATGACATTATCATCACTGGGACAGATCCTCATGCAGTTCATGCCCTAAAACAACATCTTGATTTGGTTTTTGGTATCAAAGATTTGGGGAGGCTTCATTACTTTCTTGGTTTTGAAGTTGCATACACAAATGAAGGTATTTTGGTGTCACAACATAAATTCACTAAGGAAATCTTGTCTGAAGCTAATCTCTCCAAGGTGAAGCCAGTGGTCACCCCTTTACCATTGAACCTCAAACTCTCAAGTTCAGTTGGAGACTTGTATCCTAATCCAGAGTTGTACAGATGTTTGGTTGGCAAACTTAATTTTCTGACCAACACAAGGCCAGATTTGTCCTATTGTGTTCAAACACTAAGCCAATTCCTTCATGAACRTAGGGTTCCTCATTTTCAAGCATTGGAACATGTCTTACATTATGTTCATCAGACCAAATGCCAGGGAATTTTGCTTAAAGGTTCTAATGATCTCAGGTTGCAAGCTTTTAGTGACAGTGACTGGGGGTCTTGTCCTGACACCAGAAGATCCATCTCTGGATATGTATTGATGTTGGGATCTTCACCAATCAGCTGGAAAAGCAAGAAACAGCACACTGTCTCCAAATCCTCAGCAGAAGCTGAGTATAAGGCCATGGCAAATGCAGCCTCTGAAGTTACTTGGATTGTCAGATTGCTTGAGGAATTGGGAGTTGAAAAGCTTAAGCCAGTCACTCTACATTGTGACAATCAAAGTGCACTCCACATAGCCAAAAATCCTGTATTTCATGAAAGGACTAAGRACATTGAGCTGGACTGCCATTTTACTAGGGACAAAGTGCTTGAAGGATTGATTCAACTCAGCTATCTTCCTAGTTCTGATCAGTTAGCAGATGTTCTAACTAAGCAATTGCCATCCTCTCATTTTAATTCTTTGGTGAACAAGTTGGGAATTGCTAACCACTCCCCAACTTGAGGGGGGGTGTTGGACTTACTATGATCAGCTACTAGCTTTGTATATACATTAGCTTTTACTTCAGCTTATTGTATTAGCTAATAGTG
>SNQN01001875.1:0-10217 GCA_008642245.1 Bassia scoparia
AAGTTTGAAGTTGATGACAACCATTACAGGAAACAAGTGATTGAAAATATGAATAGGTTGGTTCTGGGACAGCTAGTTTAGAAACTTGTTTCCCTAAGACAATTAATAGTTAATGAGAATGCTTTGAACTAACTTGTTTATTGCAGGGAACAGCTGATTACATAAGAGCTCATTCACTGGTAGAGACACCAGTACGAGCTGTTTTCCTTGACTGTTATTCTGAGAACAGTCATATATCTTTTTGTTGCATGTTAACTTTGTTATATGTGCAGTAATAGATCTATTCCAAGACTTGAAGTGTGAATCCTTTCGCAAGATGATTCGAAGAAGAAAGCTGTGCTCAAAGATTGAAGTAATTGAAGGAAAGATTCAAGTTCTTGAAGTTGCATGAAGATTCGAAGAATTGTATTTTAGAGTTTAAATAAGGATTTTCATGTAATATGCTCTTAGTGTGACTAAATGGAAATGAACTAATGCTTAAGGTGTTTTTGAGTATGTTGTGAATTCTGGTACAAAAGCTTGGAACAGAATTCATTAACACACTCAAGGAACCAAGCTGGGGAACCAGCTTAGAGTTCCTGAATAGAATGTTGGCTGCGGTTTTGAAAAGGTTTTTTTTTCTAAAATATTCCAAAGATATTTTGAAAGATTATTTGCAGCTGGAAAAATGAATGGATATTTATATTACCGTAAAACTGGAGTATATATCTTGTTCGATCAATGTCTTAGGATAAATCGAACAAGATAAATATTTCCTAAAACTAATCTTGCCTTGTTTGCAAGAATAGATTTATGGAAACTAGGGTTAAGTAATATAAATATACGTCTATACCTCAACATTTTATAACTCTCTCCACGGGATTAAAAAAAGAAAACTACTTTGAGAGAAAAACACAAAAAGCATTAGTTCATAACCATCGAGTGTCATACACGAGCATACAATCGAGCATACAACATTCCTTACTTAGCTTTTCTAAGAATGAATTTCATAAGAGAGGAATTTTGTTATTGTAAGGCTATCAACAGAGGGGTTGAAAGCCTGGGTAGTGGTTTGTGAGTTCAAACACAAAGTTGGACTTACGAGTGTGAGTCGAGTGCAACATTCAGAGTTGAGTGTGGTGTACTTGGTTCCGGAGTAGGGAAACAGTAGAGTGAGCAAGTTCTTTGTTTTTCAGAGTTGATTAATAAAAGAGCTTATGGTAGGAGGACGTAGCCCAGAGTTGGGTGAACCTCGTTAAATACTGTGTGTTCTTTTACTGCTTTATTTACATTCCGTTGCGTATAGGAACCAGCCCAACTGGTTCCTTATCATTAGATCAAAAGCAAAAAGAAAAATTGGTCACAGTCGATTATACTCAATTCCCCCCCCCCCCCCTCTTGAGTATCTTAGAACCTTCACCCTTATTGATTATTAATTATTAATTATTAACTATTAATTTGTAATTATTAATTATTAATTATTAATTATAATTTTTAAATTATAAATTATAAATTATAAACTATAAACTATAAATTATAAATTATTGATTATAAATTATTAATTATTAAAATAATGAATAAAATGTTGATGTCCAGAAATGTAATTTTGCACCATAAAAGCCAACAGCCAACAATTAAATTCGTCAAACATGTTTTTATCAAGCAGCCAACAGCCAACAACCACCAGTTTGTCAAACCAGCCAAGTACTCCAACCAACAACTAGCAGCCAACCGCCGTTTACCAAACAGGCCCTTAATTACATAGAAAGTATTACTATTCGTATATTTTCTTTTTATTAAATTATTGAGAACCAAATCATAGTATAATACATGAGACTATGAAGCACATAAACCTATAGGAACTTACGTTTCAATATTTAGAATGCTCGAAAACCCCGTTTCAATGTGACCAAAGACTATTTATCTCTCATTTTTCTTTTAAATTATAAGGCAATTTGATTTATATTTTTATGGGAAATTCCATCTCGTACCATTGAATTTTTGACAATTTCATTTCGTACCATCGTTTTTTTTTATTCCAAAAAATACCACTGAGTTTATGACATTTCCATTTGATACCATTGTCAAAAACTTAATGGTACGATATAGAATTTATTTTTATTTGTATGACATTTCAATGTTATTTCTGGATTACTAGTTTTTAAGACAATTTAACAATCTTGTTAACATCTTTTAATCCTTATTTATCTAAATTAGCGCCGCTTCGCAATTTCCGAAATGTTGTCGTGTTACATGTTAAAAGCTTAAAAGATGTTGTCAAAAAAGAAAAGAAAAAAAGAAGCCTAAAAATACATTGTCATCGGGGGGCTAGATTCGCAAACTTGGTCCAAAGTGTTTGATAGATTCTTGTTTAATCACAAGTCACAAACTCACTGTATATCAGTAGATACTGAGGTCTCATGAGCTTCTAGATACTTGGATTGTGAAGAAAAGGACAAAAGAAATTACTCCATCCATTTTACAAAGTTTGTTACGTTATTTTGTTTTTTTCCGATGTTTTTAATGTATTTATGTAAACTTTATATTTTTTATTACACTTTATAAAAAATTAATAAAAATTACATTTGATATTTAAAATTTTAAATATTATACATGTGAGTATAATCTAATGAGATCTCAAATAACTATGTTTCTTCTCGTATAGCCTGAAAAAAAATTATTGTCAAAATTTAGTAAAAGTTTATAAAATAAAATTTGAAGTGCAAAAACGCAAAAAATAAAATAAAAATTCATTAAGTTATTAATATACGTGTATCTAAATGGCTCTTGAACCAATATTGTAACAATTTTTTTTGTTGCAAAGAAAGCCTAAAATTCGTTTCTAATCAAACAAATATAATTTTGGTTTAAAGTATTATACTTTGGATACTTTATACCTTAAATTTTTAATTTAATTGCTCCTTCCTCCCCCCAAAAAAAAAAGAATATCATTTTGGTTTTGTTTTCAATAGTTATAATAAGTATTTTTTAGTTTTTTTTATTTAACAGGAAAGTTACAAGATTACAAACATATAAGATCCTATTTTAGAGACTCAAATAGTAGGGGCAGGAAACTCCCACAAATGTTGAGATTTTGAGACCCTTAAAGTTCATTTATTTTAGCGGAAAACAACTAACCTAAAATAAACAAAACTAAACTCAGTGAGAGAAGAAAAATAAAAAATAATTAAATTGAACTAAATATAAATTAATGTAAAAGCGATTAATCACTCTACTCAACTCAAATATATTTGTTGACTTAAATAAGTATATAGAATAGTTCACCGGCCTGATTTGCGCATGCATCTTTTGAAACTATTCCCTGTATCAAATCAAACAGAATGAGTGCAACTGAATCAAAGTCAAAAAAGAAAGGGAACATAATAAGCAATAAAAGGGGTTGAAAAAGAAAATTCTTGCCATAAGTGATAAGTTTTTTTGTTGACGAGGCCATAAGTGATAAGTTAGATACACCAGAAAGTATAGTTAAATCAACATAGAGGGATAAGGAAGACAATTACAAATCTAAAATGGAATAAAATGTGGACGTCACAGTATAAAGTTGTATGAAAAAAGTAAAAAAAAAAATTAAGTGGGTCAATTTTTATTGAAAATTTCGCAGATTAATAGAGCGTCTATATTAAGTAAAAGATCGTCTATGATAATTCAAAAATCGGCTATATTAATTAGAATGATGTCTATATTAATTTTATTCAGGTCAACGTTGTGATTGACCCCCCTATCCAATCAACGTGATATCTCTATCTCCCTAACATGACACTATCATCATTGAACAATAAACATACAAAAATATTTAAAAATAAAATAAAATAAAATAAATTCATGATACATCAAATAAATTAATGATTTTTAATACAGAGTGCTTATATAGTTGTATGTATAATATATTATATATTATAATTATTATATTGTTTTAGTAGCCGCAAAGTAATCAAAAAGGCGTAATAAAAAAAGGCGTTATCAAAGTAGCTCTTTTACGGAGTACTTCCAATCGGTGTGATTTTAAATGTTTTCCAAAATGAACAAGTGAAATGTTTTTAAGCTATAAAAGTATAAATCCTACTTTGAAAATGTTAAATAACGCATTGAAAATAGGAATATTTAATTATAAGAAATTAGGTTTTTTTTTTTTTTGCACGCCGCGATGCGGGGAAGATTTAAAAAATCTACAATAATTGATGTAAAATGTTCCTTTTATCATAAAAATTCTATTTGGTAATTGTCGTGGTTTATAAAAAGTTTTGTTACTTCATAACAAAGAAAATGAAAGTTCATAGATAATTCGTAAAATAGAATTGAAAAATTAATTAAAAAAATGGGAAGAACAAAGTTTGTATTGGGGTGTTTATAAAGTGGATTTATATGGAGTGAAAATCTCTATTATATAAGCCAAGGGGGAGCAATGGTGTCCCCCTATGAAAATACCATCATACCCCTCATTAAGTTGGCTTTTTAGAAAAGTAATTTATTAGTACTTTTATTTTATTTACTAATATAAAATTATTTTAAAAACTGCCATAATGAATCAAAATTCAAACCGTAATTAATTGATTAATAAAAATATCATTCTTCAATTAACTCTTAATTGAAACCTTAATTTGTTCAATTGCTCAATCAATCAACTTTAGTTTCTAAAAAGAAATAAAAAATCAATTAATAACTCACTAATCAAATCAACCCTTCAATCAATAAATAAAATTCCTAAATGAAATATTTCAATAACATAATTAATCTGTCTTTTCATCAATTTTCCAACCAATAAGTCAATCAATCATTATAACAATAATTCATAGAAATAATCCCATAAATACATCTCTACTATAAAAGCCAATTACAAGGGGAGCTATTAGTGTCCCCAATGAACAATATTATACCCCCTAAATTAGCTTTTGTGATTTTTTATTGAAATACACTCCTTCCTAATTTATAAATATTTTAAAATTACCTTAATCAATCGAAATATTAAAAACTTAATTGATTCATAAAAACAACTAAAAAAACACACATTCTTCCATTAGTCTTTAATTGAAACCATTGATTTATTATCAATTAAAATTTTCTCTAAATCAATAAATCAATTTTCCAATCAACTATAAATTCCTTTAATACACTATGCAATAACATGATTAATTTCCTCTTTTCATCAACTTTATCATTGATTACCCAATTAAAATTATTTTCTCTAAATCAACAAATCAATTTTTCCAATCAAACAACAAAATCCCATTAATACAATATGTCATAATATGGTTAATTTCTCATTTTCATTAATTTTTTCATTCATTTAGTCAATCAATTACTATGATAATGATAAAAATTATCTCATTAAAAAATATAAACCTCACTCATATGAGTATAAAAATACTTGATCACATTGTTTTCTTTTTCCTATTAAACAAACATATTCCTTTTCTCTCCTTTTCTTTTCTAATTCTAATGAGTTGTACTATTTGGGTGTTTGTAACTATTTTCTTTTATATTTTTTCACTTTATTGTTTCCATTTTTACAATTTTGCGTCCGTGTATCTGTTCGTTAGAAAAATTTTCTTTCATTTATTTTTTGCTCACTTTTGTAATTTAATTTGCTTATCAATATCTTGGTTCATAGAGATTATTATTTATTTTTCATCATTATGCAATGAGTTCATTTATATTTTCTATACAATAGTAAAATTTATCATCAAGATTAATATTTTTATCAATTAAAATTGAACATTACGTTTTTAAAAAAAAACACCGCACGCATCACGTGCAAATTAGGCTAGTTGATAAATATTTTAGGTAGGTTGATTAAATTTATAATTAATTGATATGAGTTTTTAGTGGATTAATGTTATACCAATTTTTACTTTTTAATTAAAATAGTTTGTTATTAATTTAGGGAGGTTGATTAATCTAGGGAGGGTTTTCAAATCAAAAATTGTCACTTATGATTAATGACCTTAATTAAATTCGATATGAATTGATTCTAAGCAATCTAAATGAAATTTATTCAAATTTAAGCTAGATTATAATGGTAAATTGATTGATTGATTGATTATCTATCTTTTTTTAATTTTTAAATTTTGTGTTTTACATAAAAAGTTGTATAGAGGGGTGCTATTGTATTTTCATAGGAGACACCATAACTCCCCTTTGACTTATATAATAGAGATACTAGAGTGTCTTGGTGCATTTTTGGATTGGAATATAAATAGATTAGTTCCCGTGCGATTCATGATTTTAGTAAGTTTATTTTTAAGAATATTTTATAATTCAAATTCGTTAAATATTTATGATGACCTTAGGTAAAATTGATCAATGACTGAAGATGAGGGTAAAGGTGGGATTATTGGTTTCCTTTTTTTCTAAATTTAATATTTTATCTCTGTATATAATTTTAAAATTTCTATGTCAATTTTTTGTATTCTTCATTTTTTTTATTAACGAATGTAGTATGTTAGTAGATATCCATTTATCTAGGAAACATATGACCTTGATACGTAGGATAATATGAGATAAAGGTTACATCAATTTCAATTTGTTTTAGTATATAGCTTGATTTGCCCTGTGCAACGTGCGTTTATATAGTTGGCCTTTATTATAAATTATTTTTAAGGCAAATTTACAATTTACAATTCAAGTGTTGTACCGATGCTTGACATTCTTCATTCTTCAACCTTCAATCTATCTATCTTTATTATATAAGCCAAGGGGGGAGCAATGGTGTCCCCCTATTAAAAGACGTAAACACCCTTAATGATGTAAAAGACTTAATTGCCCTTAATTAAAAAATATAAATTTTCTTTTTTTTTGTACTTTCCATACTAAATAAAAAGAAAAAGAAAGTTTAATTAATTGATGTAAAAACATTCAAATAAAAATAAATTAATTACATTGTCTAATTTATTTCATTGAATCACTTAAACATTGCAAATTATTTTGAAAAATGTTTAATTAATTAGTATGAAAAATTCAAATATAAATACATTAATTACATATACTAAATTTCTCACAGAATCAGTTAATCATTGCAAATTATTATTAAAATCATATTGAATTAAATATCTATTAATTTATTATGTATTTCAATATTACTATTTGTATGTCAATGTAATTAATCATTTAATCTCTTTGTAGAGAGATTCAATTGAAAGGAAAAAATTGCATCGAAAATTTGAAACTCTTAATAACTCACCGCCATTGTTAATTTGAAATTGTACCCAATTATGTGATTTTTTTTCTAATTAAATATTTGTTTAAATTTTAATTTTAAAACTGATTGCACGCATCGCGTGCTTATAGTACTATGTGTATTAAATTAATTCATAGTCGTTTACAAACTAAGCTATATAAATATGATTCCCCCCATAACTTAATAACTTTTTTAAAAAAACAATGTAAGCACGCATCGCGTGCACCAAATACTAGTATATCTATATTAAAGCAATTCCCACTAACATAAGTTTTCCCTCTCAAACCTTCTTAATTTCCCTCCAAAACTTATTACTTTTTTGTTTTTATTTTTTTTACATTACATTTATTTTTTGAGCAATTTCCCAGATACACTTATTCAACTGTTGTCCTTTTCTAATCATATTGTGCAAATAAATTTTTTAACTCCATATTTTTAAGACCGAATAATTTAAATTAATTTGATTTGTTTATCGTTTTTCAAATTTTAATTAATGTTTTTTTGTTACTAAAGTCTCATTCATTTAGGTTGAAGTAAACTAAACTAAACTAAACTGGAATGAATTGAAGTCGACTAAAGTTAATTGAATTGAAGTGAGCTGAACTCAACTGAATTGAGCTTGAGCAAGTTGAACTGAGTTGAAGTAGCAGAAATAGAAGTGAGCTGAAATAGTTAACTATACTGAACTAAACTAAAGTTGGATGAAGTGGGCTATTAGCTGAACAGAAAAAATTGACTGAAATGAAGTACCATAAAATTAAGCTCAAAAGAATAGGGTCTAATTCATATTGCATTTCTTAATTACAATTATTGAAAATGAAAATCCAAGCATTTGCTCGGGTATTATCTAATCTTATATACTCCCTCCATTTTTTAATAAATGTTTCATATCAATTTGGCACGGTGTTTAAGAGTTGATTGAGTTAGATAAAATAGTTGAGTAAGTTAGGTAAAAAAGTAAATATGTGAGTGATTTTTTTTAGGGAAAAAGTAATTTTGGGTGAATAGATTGGGTAAAGTAATGAAAGTTGACTTTAAAAAGAAGTAATTCATTAATGTCTGAATAATTAAAGTATGTAAAAAGTAATAAAGTTAATTTTAGATTGGTTTGGAACAATTATTCGAAAATATCCCAAAATGAAAACTGAAACAACTAAAAAACGGATGGAATACAAATCAATGTGTGGGGATCCTCTAGAGTTAGAGTTGTGAGGTGAGAGTCTTATTATTTTTTATTTTACTTTTACTTTTTGCAAATTGATTAATTGTAACCATTGATTTGCAAATGAAAGGTGTGAATGTACACAACTCCACCAAAAACAACTCTAGAGGATCTTAACCCCAATCAATTATGTACTCCGTATATGTACAAAGAATTTAACACTTCACAACCAATTGGATGAAAAACACAAAAGGATGAAATATACTTATGTTACACAATTTAATTAAAAATGTGAGAGGTTTTTTTTTTTAACAGTATCAATGTTCAATATTTGAATAAAAAGGAAATAGCAACAATCCAAAAATGAATAAATAAATTCGAACATACAGTGTGAGTTTATGAATTATGAGCAAATCATTTTCCTAAATCACGATCTCCCTACCAAACACATTCCTGGGAGAAGCATCTAAATCACATATTATTTGATAAAAATATAAAATTAAAGTACTGTACTACAAATCATCATGATAATATCAAATTTAATTACATATCTTCCAATTTTTCATGATCAAAATCCAAAAGGAGTAGCTCATGCACTGCCAAAAAATGTTAGAAGATTATTTCATGAAACAGGCGGAAACACTGTAACCTTTTCAACTAATAATTAAATCACACCAAAGTAATATTTCAAACAAATCTTTAAATAAAAACAAAATCACATTTAACATAATAATTAACAATGGATTAATTAGACTTTTCAATTGCGAAATTAATACCCAATTAACCTTGAAGACGACTTTTATAGCATCAGAGATTTAGATATGAATTTGAATCGACCGCTATTTTTCTAATTTGGAGTTCCATCAATGACAGGTGTAGCCGAAACAACAACATCAGCAAGAGTGTAAACACTTTCGGCTCTCCTCCACTTTCCTTAAGAAAGGTTCACTCGGAGCCTATCCTATAGGCACCTAGAAGTTCTGAGCTTGAGCATTTGGATACTGTTTATCAGGGTAGTATATAGGATGAGGCATCTCCATCCACATACGATATCTGGTTATATTTGGCTCCAAGTTAGAAACCACCAGTGTTATTGGCGTTTTGTGTTCCCATCGCTTGAAATCCACCATAAGCATTACTTTGGCCTTGATCCTTCCCCCAACGATTTCATTGGGGTGGATGCATTTGGTTGGAGTAAGCTTGATGTTGATAGCCTTGATTCCCAATTTGAGGAATACATGTGGGTTGTGGTTCGTGAGCAACAGAATATGGGTTCTAGGGAAAAATGCCCATTCGTGGCCATTTGAAAACCGCCAACCATGTTAGGCAACCCCCATTACCATAATTGCTAACCCCTGCACCTAGGTTTGTTCTTGTGGGGAACGGTTCCTGTAGACACCTGAAAGTGTCTCCCCAAAAGAGTAATCAGTGATGAAACATACCGCGTCTCGCGATTGTTTCGACTTAGAAAAGATGCTTTGAACTCACAAAAGTTGAAAATACGTAAGGTCATACTCGGAACTATTGAGCAAAGGACAAATAAAAGGGGCAAAAATATTTTCTTTTATTTATTTTAATTATTTTCTATTTTTAGGTTTTCTTTTCTATTTTTAAGATTTTTTATATTGGTGATCTCCTCTCGCCATAAGTTTCACGTTTTTCATTCACACTCTTCACATTTTTTCTGAGCCCACCGTATTTTAGATTTATTTCTCTGATTTTTCTATATTTTTCTATGATTTTAATAAGATTTTTTATACCAAAAAATACAAAAAAAATACAAAATACACAAAAACATATCCGCGGAAAACGTGAACCTTCTAGAACATGCTCTAAAACTCCTTGCTTGGAGAGCAAAGGGTCTGTGCGTCGAATTCAAGG
>SNQN01001875.1:17728-84531 GCA_008642245.1 Bassia scoparia
ATAATAACTTTACATTAATTAAAGATTTAGAGTAATTCATCACTAGTCTTTTATCAAAATTTACATATACAAATCTTTAATCTTGGATGTAATTCATCAAATATTTTGACACACACATCGTGTACATAAAATTCTATTATATTTTATTGTAAGTTGATCAACATATTGAAATACCCTCTTGTAGAATAAAGAAAGTACAAACAATCATGTTAAATATGATATGTGTAAATGTGTAATTGTCAAATCTCATATATTTCATTCAAATGATTGTGGCTTTGTGAATTGCATATTTTATTCAGACATTATTGTTATTTATTTATTACGTACATCGTAGTTTTGATTTTTATTGAAGATGTGGTGTCACTCTATTATTAATTATTTAAAAATTTTACTTTTAAATAATAAAAATTAATATATAACAATAAAGGTAGCTTTATAATAATTAAATGTCATAAGCTTGATTTTTAAAAGTACGATTAAAATGGTGTTTAATTTTTATCATTTTTTTACTGAAGCGTTTAAATTTTTAATTAAAATAAAGAAGTGGTGTATCTGATGTGTATTTTAATTAAAATATTATTAAAATTGGAATATTATTAAAATTGGTTGGAATAAAAAATGTTACATTTGTATGTCGTAGCAATCAAACCTCCATTACAATAACTATAAGCTGAGATTAAGGGATAGCTTCTCTCCGAATTTTAAGAGATCTTAGGATCGATTCTCATCCCACCCTTATGACTCTTTTAGCGCCAAAAAAAAAAAAAACTATAAGCTAGGTAACAATTGACAAAGACTAAAATAAAAACAAAAACCATTCAACTGTTTGATATTTGCTAGTCGTACGAACAGATCATGTGTAGTGGCGCCATCTTTCTAGAAGGCAACTGATTTTTGGTCCAAATTTCCAATTACAAAAGGTATTAAACTAAAAGTACCTATGATAAGCACTGTAAATTAATATCCAATAGCTTGATTCTATGATGGCTAGCTTAGAAAATTCAACAAATACATATCCATCATTTGCAAATTGCAATACACTCATGTGTATTAAACAATACACTTTTATTTGTTTCTCTGTTCAATTTTAATTTACTTTTTAACCCCACTTGTTATATTATATTAATTTCCATATTTTATACTCAAATAATGTACGGTAGGAATTTCAAGGAACGGAGGGAGTATGATCTTTTTTCAAGTACTAGTTGATAGTTGGTTCATTGGTGATTGGAGTTAAATTTAGTAAGATAGGCCGTGAATTCGATACCCAACACTGATAATTAATTAGGAAGGAGACTCAAATTTAACTAGTCAGAACATACCCCAAATCTGAATTAACCATAACATATACCGGACACTCACAAAAAAACATAAAAAAATACTCTCTTTGTATCAAAATAAACAACGATTTGACATAAAATAGAGAAGAAAAATGTCAAATCTTTACAATAATTTTGATACGGAAGGAACAATAAAATTATTAGGATGTTTTAATTTGTCGCATCTGCATATTAGCATATAATTATTGTTAGCAATAAATCGACCACGTGCCTAAGTTGAAATTGTGTTTTTCTTAATTGAGCAATGAGTGCCTAAACGTGTTTGGCATTTTTTTAAATAACATGCTTAATTGTTAATAACACATCTTAATTACTAATTAAGACACTCTAGACTTAGGTTGCTAATTAAAGTCGTTTGAAAGCAACGAGATTACCAAATTTTCTCTGCTCCATCTTTTGTGGCATTACTCTAATATATTGTTTCTAGAAGGAAAGTATTGTTCTAGATGACTACCTAGTTGAATCGTTGAGGATTTACGTGATACCACTTGTTGTACCGCATAACCTGTTACATTTTCATATTATATATCTATACTTGAATAACCATCATAAAAAATTAATTGCTGTCAGGGGCGGACCCATGATTTTTAAAATGATAGGACACCGAATTCTAATGGTGTAACATGCGAATTTTCGGGTCATTCAGTTGTACAATGAATTTTCTAAAGTCTAAATCAAATATCTTGATCAGAATAGTCTATATTTTGTTTAGGAGATAATTTATGAAGAGTTTTATTTTGATTTTGGAAAGTACAAAGTACTATAATATGAAATGAGTACCATGGTTCTATAATTAGTAACAAATTGCTAGTTAAACTTTGCAAATGATCGTCCAAAAAAGTAATGAAACATCTAATTTAAAGCATTCTGAAAAGAAAAGTGAAACGACCAATAAAAAAACGGAGGGAGTATTACCTTACGAGTTTATACGTAGCACTTTATACCATTAATCACTTTGTTGAAAAATTTAATAAAAAATAAAAGTAGAATAAATGGGTCTATCGAGATTTGATCTCGCGTCAACAGCAAACATGCATAACGAATACCCATTGAGCTACTTACAGATAGATGATGCTATCTTTTTGATTTTTTTTTTTGTTTTACATAACCCTTTTCACTGTCTGATATAAAAGCTGATTTTTTCTAGAAAGAAATGGGTGGACACGTGCCTACGTGCACACGTGGAATATTGTAGTTGTAATGCGTATAAATAGTATAAACTCGATTCCTTCATATTATTATACTATGATCATATGAAGTACTCGATAGTAATATGAAGAGCAAGGCATGTGAGGAGGATTAGGTGTAATAAAGTGTGTTCTCAAGCTTAGATTGAATTTGGATTTTCGGTAGTTTTTTTTGCCATTTTTAAATAAAATTTGATAAGTGGTATTTTTAATATATTATAATTAAATTAATATTATGATATTAGTGATGCTGAAAATTTGTATTACTGTAGTGTATGAATATATGATATGAGTACAGACACCAACAAAAAACATACAAATAAAAGAATGGAAACAAGATATGAAAATATTTTAATATTGTTTAAATTAAGAAAATATTTAATATTAAAGGAAATTTTATTGTTATTTTAATAACACTCTGAGATGAAATATTTTTTGTGGACTAATAATTGTTTTTTTAGCGAGAAGAATAAAGATTTCATTAATAAGAAATAGTTAAAAGACACCTACAACCAATAGAAGAGAAAAATAAAATTTCAACAAGAATACAAAACACATTAGAACTAGTTACATCGTAGATTGGATTTAAAATAGCCTAAATAAAAATCTTCATCCGAAGCAAAACAATATGTGAGTTCGCTCTGATTTAGAATAATGTTTGCTGAAGTGTAGCTGTTTGGGTGAACATACTTTTGTGATTTTCTAAATTCTTTCCAAGATTGTAAAACCCTAAACCTCCATTCTTCAACAAACAAAAAATTTACGAAAACCTAGATAATTCGATCCTCCATCAGGGAAGATAAGGAAACTACACTCCAAACTCTCACAAAAGGAGATAATAATAAATCAAAAAATGGGGATAAATCTCTCATAAAGAGATTAAAAAAAGATCCAAAAATTGAGGATAAAACTCTCATAAAGAGATAGAAAGGAACATCATTCATGAACAAACAAGCAAAAATAAAGAAGTAGAAAGAAGAATTGGGGCTTACCACCATCAAAGAGATGATGGCAGTCCCGACAGCTAATGGAGAAGGTAGGGTTTTAGGGAGAGTATTTTGTATGGAGAGAGAGAGAGAGAGAGAGAGAGAGAGAGAGAGAGAGAACTCGCAAAAGAGATATTCAATTTAATTTGACGATCTCTTGTGACTAACAATTGTTTGAAACTGAACCAACGTTGATCAATAATTAATTACTGATCAAATATCAGTGGCTAATTAATGTCAAATTATGTTTCGATGCCAATTTGGAAAATAAATGCATTTTGGTCGCAAAAATAATAGTTGTAAACTAAGTACCATTCTACGAGAAAGGGTACAGTTACACTTTGTGTAACCTTGGCCCACATACACAAAGATCCTCTTGCATTTTGATTGGTTCATTACATTAGGATCCACTTGCTCCCATTTTCAATTTTCATTTGATATTTCAAACAATTTTCAAATTTGAAATTCAAATAATTTTATTTTAACTTTTTTTCTATTTTATTGGATTTTTTTTTTACATTTAAATTTTTTGGGAAGTATTGATATTTTCTCTATTGTCGAGAACATTTATTGCCAACGACTCATACCAACACCGACTAACTCCGACCATCGCTGACCTTTGCCGACCATCGCCGACCTTCGCCAACCACCGCCGACCAAGTTGCTTCCCCCCTCCGATGTGCTTCAACGCCGGCATACCTCTTGGTACACTAGTTCCTCCGATTATGCAAATCTGGAAAAATAATGATTGAAGATGGATATAACAATGCAATTGATGAACACCGCTACAACCGCCCTCCTTCCGACGGCTGGTTGTTAATCGGCGAAGAAAAGCAAACCATAACTTCTAATTTGCTCCGGCAAATTTGCTCCAATGATGGTTGAATTTCGGATGTTTGTATTTGGAATAGTTATTTCGTCTGAAAATCAATGGAGGCAAACCTTGGTCACAATGTAACCTACTACGAATTTGCTACAGAAGTTTTGCGCCGGCGATGGTCATCGTTGTGAAGGTGGATCGTTTTTTCATTTGCGTCTTCGATATGGTAGTTGAAAAGTCAAGTATACAGCCCAAACTTAATTGTGCAGAAAAAAAGGACAATAACTATATTTTGAGGATCAAAATTAATTTTTGAGGATGTAAATGATATTTTTGAGGACGTAAATATACATTACCTATTCTTGGACAAGTAGTTTAATACTAATTAACGCTTTGTCTCCTTGCTTAGGAATGTAAATAAACATGCTTTTTTTAATCATTTTCCCACCAACTTTCCATATTCAATTCCAAAAGTAATTAAGTACTAACCATCCAAAAGTAATAATTAGACTGATTTAATTTGAGTTTCGGAGGAATCGAAAACTAATTTTTTTCCCGATCTTTTAAAACAAAATGTTACAAGCTTACAAAATACTATTATCTCCTTTTAATTTCGTTTTCGCAACGTTGACTTGGGGAAAGAAACACATGATTAACGTACGAATGTATGTAATATAATAAGATAAGTTTTGTTAAATATATTGTAATTATTATAAATAAATGATTGTTATGTTTGTAGCTATATTTTCTTAGAATATAGTTTGTGATTCATAGTCTAAACATTATTTTCGATCAAATATCATGTTGTACTCGAATTATATGCTCAAAAAAGTTTTTCTTCTATGAACTTAAGGGAGTGTTTAGTGTTTATTAAAATTTCTATCATCTTTGCTAGTTGTCTATTGTCTCGTGCCAGAATATATTGAGTCACCCTAAAATGTTTAAATTGGGATCAATAATCAAATTAAAGGATGACAATAAAATAAAAGAGGGTCACAAATTTCTCTCAATGAATGAAATTAAGGACATTTTAACTTATGATGTATTGTTTTGGGGACCCTAGCAAATTTCCATCAATTTTAATATAATAGACGTCCTTCTTAATAATAAAAGATCCTCTTATATATAGTAAAATACGTTGCCCAAGGTTAAGAGGAAAGAGAAAAAGGACAATATTTTTATTTTGAGGAATCAAAAATATGTTAATAGGATTTAAACAATATATTTGAGGATGTAAAATATACATTACTAGTTCCTTGACGAGTAGTGTATAACACTAATTAATGCTTTATCTCTTGCTCGGGAATGTAAATAAGCATGCGTTTGTAATCATTGTTCCGCCATTTTTCAATATACAAGTACAAGAATTGAATGAAAACAATAATAAGTGCTAACCATCCATATTTAATAATTATACTGATTTAATTTCTTATTTTTGGAGGAATTGAGAAAAATACTTTTTTTCTTGACTCTTTTAAAACAAAATGTTACAAGATTTCAAAATATTATTATCTCCTTTTAATTTAGTTTTCACAATGTTGACTTGTGGAAAGGAAAAAACGATTAATGTACAAATATACGTAATATAATAAAATAAATCTTGTTAAATAAACTGTAATTATTGTAAATATATTAATGTTTTGTTTGTAACAATATTTTCTTAGGTTATAGTTATAGTTAGTGACTCATAGTTTGCGTCAAATATTCTTTCCGTTTTAATATCATTTTGTACTCGAATTATACGCTGAACATCGCTCTACTCCTTGCATCAGACAATTTGAACAACCTTTCCAATGGCTCTGCATTGGTTAGTTAAGATTACAAGAGGTGCCTTTCCCATGCACTTGAGCCATTGATTAAAAACCCGCACAAAAGTATCGGTATCTGAAGGTTTTAAGATACTCAAGAGGGGGGGTGAATTGAGTATGATCGACTACGACCAATTTTTCTTTTTGCTTTTGATCTTATAATAAGGAACCAGTTGGGCTGGTTCCTATACGCAGCGGAATGTAAATAAAGCAGTATAAGAACACACAGTATTTAACGAGGTTCACCCAACTCTGGGCTACGTCCTCCTACCCTAAGCTCTTTTATTAATCAACTCTGAAAAACAAAGAACTTGCTCACTCTACTATTTCCCTACTCCGGGAACCAGTAACACCCACACTCAACTCTGAATGTGCACTCGACTCACACTCGTAAGTCCAACTTTGTGTTTGAACTCACAACACAACCCAGCTTTCAACCTCTTTGATAGCCTTTACAAGAACAATATTCTCTCTTATGAATTACTTCTTAGAAAGCTAAGTAAGAGAATGTTGTATGCTCGATGTATGCTCGTGTATGACTCGATGTTTATGAACTAATGCCTTTTGTGTTTTCTTCTCTCAAAGTGGTTTTCTCTTTTTATAATCAATGGAGAGAGTTAAAGAATGTTGAAGTATAGACGTATATTTATATAACTTACCCTAGTTTCCATAAATCTATTCTTCAACAAGGCAAGATTAGTTTTATGGAAAGTATTTATCTTGTTCGATTTATCCTAAGATTTTGATCGAACAAGATATATACTCCTAGTTTTAAGGTAATAATAATATCCATCTATAATTCCAGCTGCAAATAATCTTTCAAAATATCCTTTGAAAATATTTTAAAAAAAAACCTTTCAAAACCGCAGCCAACATTCCATTCAGGAACTAAGCTGGTTCCCCAGCTTGGTTCCTTGAGGTGTTGTGAATTCTGTTCCAAGCTTTGTACCAGAATTCACAGCATACTCAAAAACACTTAAGCACTTAGTTCATTCCATTTAGTCACACTTCAGAGCATATTACATGAAATCCTTAATTTAAACTCTAATTACAATTCTTCGAATCTTCATGCATCTTCAAGAACTTGAATCTTTCCTTTAATTACTTCAATCTTTGAGCACAGCTTTCTTCTTCGAATATCTTCGAAAGGATTCACACTTCAAGTCTGGAATAGATCTATACTGCACATATAACAATGTTAACATGCAACAAAAGATATATGACTGTTCTTCAGAGTAACAGTCAAGGAAACAGCTCGTATGGTTCTGCACCAGTGAATGAGCTCTTATGTAATCAGCTGTTCCCTGTAATAAACAAGTTAGTTTCAAAGCATTCATTAAAATATTAACTTGTCTAGGGAAACAAGTTTCTAAACTAGCTGGTTCCGAACCAACTATATTCATACTTTAATCATCCTGTTTCCTGTAATGGTTTGTCATCATTCAAAACTTAAGGAACTCAACAGTATCCTCAAGTGAAATCAGTGTTGCTGCAAATACAATTGATTTCCCATGATGGCTAACCCCAACAAAGGGAGCAAATGGCAATCGGTACCTGCAAGAGAATTATATACAACATTAACTTTTGCGATGTCTAATATTTCATAGTAAAAAATATAAAAACATCCTACACAATATAAAACGATCCTAAATTTTGCGAAGTCTAATATTTCATACTAAAAAAATATAAAAACATCCTACACAATATAAACCGATCCTATAAAACTCAAATTAAATTTAATACCTATTGCACAAAAATGTGGTGTCAAAAGTGATCACATCGCCAAATTCTTTGAACATCGCTCTACTCCTTTCGTCAAACCAAAATGCATTCAGCAACCTGCCTTCTTCGTCCCTCTGAATGGCATAGAAAAATTTAATGTTGTACTCTTGTTGTGACTTGCAATAATTTTTTAGAGCAATAGCGTCGCCTTGAATTCAAACCTCACAACGTTGACATTTGACAACATTCCTTACGTCTTGCTTGTTAAACGGTAAATTCTCATGACAGCCACTTTCAACCAGCAAGGAATTGTAGTTCTTGTTTAGGGTTATACCAGCTTTGTCGTTCACACTTATTTTATGTGAGGTTGAATCATCGACGCAACGATAATTAACCATAATTCGACTGTCTTTTGGATCAAGTTGGTGATTATTCTCCAAATGAGACCCTTTAACAATCATGTTCCCATTTTCAATTTTGCCTTCAACAAATACTTTGCACCCTGTCACACTTGACCCATCGCTTTTTTTTTCCTTCCACCGTACTTACAGCTGAGTTTGATCCTTTCCATCATGTAATACATTGGTTCATTTGTTCCGGTACGAGTAATTCCCATCTCCTTATACTCCATCAAGAGTGTAGTTGTCCTTGAAAATAATATGAATCCCTTACGATAAGCATAGTCATGACAAAATGTTGCAACACTACTACAAAAAAGGGAAAAGGGAACATGAATAAAGAGAACGCCTAAATGGAAAAGAGATCTCTTAGACCAAAGAAAACAATGTTTTGACATAGCAGTTCTCTTTGTTAATCTCTTTGACCCRCAACTTAACCAAAGAGAACTCCTTATTATCCTAGTAGTTCTCTTAATTTTTCCTTAAAATTAAGAATCCATACTCCATCTATATCTATATCTATATATCTATATACAATATAAAAAGGGAGTAACCCTTCACTGTTCAAATGAACAGTATGAACAGGGAATGTGACCCCACATCAGCCCATTTTCCACGGCCCACTACACAATCCACCAGCTTGATTTCCCCCAAGGCCCACCCAAATGCTACCCCCAAATGCCCACATCAACTCACCTTACCCATCACACTTGCGCTGCATCTCCCTCGTCCTTCTCCTTCCTTTTTGTTTGCTGCTGTTGGAAGCTCAAAACTTTCATGGCAGCTCTAAGCCGCAACTTCTCTTCTCTCTCTTTTTCGTGTTCCATTTCTCACGTAAATACTTGCTACTCTTCTGCTTCTCTATAGGTTTGCTAACCTTCTCTCTTTTAGTTGTGTTTTGGACTCGGAGATGGATTAGAAGGAAGATGAAGATGGCAAGAAGGGATCGAGGAAACAGAAGGAACGACGAATGAAGTTCGTATGGAGATCGAATGAAGATGTATTCAAATTCGGTGAATTAGGGTTCGATTTAGATGAATTAGGGATCTCGGTGCTCGATTTTGTGCGATTTCCAGCAAGAATTTCAATACCCACACAAATTTTGTCGACTACGTAATTGGTAAAAGAGTATGCTCTTTAATTTTATTAGTAATTTTGTGCTAATTTCATTCATTTTTTTCTAATCATTTTTTCTTTGTCAAAGGTCTGAATAGTGATTTTCTATTTGATTGAATTAATCAAAAATCCTTAAATTTGGGTGAATTTTGGGGTTTGATACGATTTAGGGTTTCTAATTCGAGCGTACTATTTGGCGAAGGAGGCTAGCGGCGAAAAAAGCTAAGTAAGGCTCGGCAAAAGCTAAAACAAGTACTCGTTGTTGCTGAACAAGAGGCTGCTGAAGCTTGTGGTGAGAAATTTTAATATCAAGCTGAGGTGGGTTTTATTTATTCCTGTTAAAGTTTAATTCTTTTTGTATTTTGTTGAGATAAAATGGTTTTTTATTTAATGGGATTTTATTTTGGATTGAAATACATGAATTATGTTCACAGAGAAGGAATCATAGCTCTTCACAGGGTAGGTATCTTGGTGAATTTTAGACAATGACTATAAGTTAATCTCAATATTACTACAGATATTTGTATATATATAAACCCCATCATTAATCAATGCCAATATTATTGCAATTTTATTACAAATTAAAGACAAAAAAGGCTATTTTTCTGATCAAGGTCTTCTGAGTTTTTAAACAATGTGGAAGCCTGATTTGATATTCTGGATCATTGTAACAAGCCTAATTTGGTATTTGTTGGTAGTAGTATCATGTTGGCACCCTTAACATGTGAAACACATTTGTATGAGTTGTGTCAATATAATGATATTGAGGTTGTGATAACAAAGTACTTTGTATTTATCCATTATGCGCTTCATTCTATTATTGATTTGTTGTGGTATGTTCTTGCTAAAATGTATTGTTTTGCACTTCTGCTGTTGTTTTATATGCGAATTCATGGTTATCGTATAATTGATCTTATAATGATAAGATACTTACGTACAAATAAAAATAATGCCACAACAAGAAATACAAGTCTATTGATAGTGGAATCATTGGATTGTCTTGCATATTTTTGAGCACATCTTCTATTTCTCACGCTCTTGATTTTGGAATTTTGGCATAGATGGCACGCGGTTTTTCCTGACCCATTATGTGAATTAGCTGATTTGTTCTAACTATTCTAACTTCGTATGTTGTTTTGTTGATTCATTAAAGGTCTGTAGATTTGATCAAATTTGAGAAAATATGTTAGTGGTGGCAATTTTGCTATATCAGGGCAGGTTGTAGCTTGATATATTTTATTGGCTATCTCTTTTTTTGGTTGAACATAGTTCTTAATGAAATTGTCCAATTTGCGTGTGATCTGCATTTCAGGTATGTGTTAGATTGGTCAAGCACCTTAATGGTTTGTTTGACCCTCATGTGACCGATTTTAGGATTTCGGACGTTGTAAGTTTAATCTTATTCCTCTCTCTTTTTAACTTGCATTGTCAACGTTTAATCTCAAAGACGTTCTGGTTGAACGTTCTGGTTTTGACTTTGCAAGGTGTTGAAGTTCAATTCAGCCTTATGAACTCTAGGATGTTCTGTACGTGTACTCCCATTATTGATCATAGTTGTGTTTGCAAATATAGGACACTTGATATTTGATACTCTGACCAGTAGAGGCCTATTCTGCATATTCCGCATCAGAATGATATACTCAAAGTTTATACTTGCATTCTTTGTCATGTTCCCACTCAAAGTTTATACTTGCATTCTTTGTCATGATAATACTAGAACTCTTTAGCTAAAATACAAGTGAAGCATGACTGATAATACCAGAACTCTTGTCTGATATAGGGTTCCTCCTCCCAATTAAAAACTCAAAAGTGATATAAAATGAACAAACAAAACAAAAGAGAAAGAGTTCTGGTATTATGATTGATTTATGATTGATTTTAGCTTATACTAATTATATAATAAGTCGTGATATTATGTTTGATTTGAGAGTATGCTAATTTTGGTTTTTGTTTTCAAGTGTAGCAACAAAAATATGTTAATTTCAGGTGTTTAGGAGTAATATTTTAAGTTTTTTGTGGAGGCGGGTAGAGTTAAGTGATTTTGATTTTTTGGATTTTGAAATTAAAATATTTTTTTCTGTTGTTTATCATAATTTCATGATTTTTTTCTATCTGTTTGTAAGTTGAACTCTAGGATGTTCTGTACGTGTGCTCAAATTTTTGTTATTTGACACATATTATTGTAATTAGTTGGTTAATTAAATTTTAATGCATTATTAATGTCTTGCAGTTTTCCCCGGGGGCTCCTTCGACTTATTCTCAAGAGAGCATTGATCAAGTTCGAGACTTATGGATTTCTTACGTTGTCAAACATAGGCAACAAAACTTGGAGAAGGAAGCAGAAGATTTGGATGATGTGTTGTAAGATCATGTCGATGAAAATATTTGAAGATTAGAATTCATGAAGAATTTTGATGACATATGACTTCTTTTTGTTGACGGGGATGACATTTAACTTTTGGAGTATCCGTCTAATTATATGATGAAATGATGTATAAGTTTTGCTATTATTATAGCATGTATGAACGCATATATTATTTAATGGTATATATGGATTATTACAAATTATATCGTATTGGTCTTTTTATTTATTAATACAGTTATTTTGTCATATAATTGGTTTTTTAAAAATAAAATAAAATTGTAATTGTATAGCTTTTTTTTTATTGGTAGGGGCAAAGAGAACACCTTCACTAATTGCTTGTTCTCTTTAGTAGTGGCAAAGAGAACACCTCCTTAAAGCAGGTGTTTTCTTTGCTGGGGCTGTAGATTTTTTTACAAGAAGCAAAGAGAACACCTCCATAAAATGTTAGTTTTCTTTAATGGGAAGAAAAGAGAACGCCTATTTATGACAAATGTTCTCTTTTGTTTTATGAAAACTCTAAAGGGGTGTTCTCTAAGGCTAAGAGAACTGTGACATGGAGAACGCTGAGGAGTTCTCTTAGGCACATTTGAGGCGTTCTCTTTTCCCTTTTTTGTAGTAGTGCAAATTCCTCACCTGAGTCAAAGGACATGCCTAAAGTTGGCTCAGTCAACTCATCATCTTTGTTACTAGAATTTTCTTGACCTAATGGTGTTTCTTGTTCAACACCTAAGTCTTCTATATTCTCATGTACCGAGTCCTCATGTGTTTCATCATCACCAAATACTCGAATCTCATTCAAATCTATTCCGTCACTTTCTTCCATATAAGCTGCAAATAGTGGAATTTTCGTGAACACTAATCCTCTAAATTAGATAAATGATCCTAGAAATTAAACTAGTAAACTAAGTTTACTAGAAAACTTTATAAAACAAAAATAAACTTATAAAAACAATTTGATCCTTTCAATAAATATATGATCTTTTAAGTCGAAATATTTCATAACCCATTCGTCTTCTACAACGTATATACCTCAAGCTAATGTCAGAGACAAACTATGGTGTATCAATGGCGCCACCACAAGCTCCATTAATAACACAACATCAATATGATTCAAACCCACAAAATAATTCATACAATCATAAAAGACAAAATCAAATTGAAATTAATTTAAAATAAAACATCTCTATAAGCAATTATTTAAAAATGAAATTGCAATTCATTTCTACAACTACGTACTTACCAAAGTGGTGGTCAATCTAACGATGCCGGAGGATAGCTGCCAGAAAAGGGACAATAAACAGTCGCGGGAGGAAAAACGCCTGAAAAAACAGCAAAAAAGTGCACCGAAAAAGGTGGACAGTAAAAGTCGCCGGAAAAACTCACCGAAATTTCAGTTTATGTCAAAGCAAAAATAATACAATTTGCAATTTTATTAATCTAATACAATTAGCAATTTTATTAAACTAATAAAACAATTAATATTAGAATTGGAGGGAAACAACAATTGATGCAAAATGGAGGGAAATTTCCCCCCAAAACACTAAAACTTTCCCTCCAAAACATAAACACATTCCCCCCAAAATTAAAATTTCAGCTTTGCTCTCATTGGTTGAAGGCTTTTGTGTAAGTGGGATAAGGTTACACCAAGTGTAACCGTACCATCTCTCACCATTCTACTTACTGAAGTCACTAATTAGTGATTGAATGGAAGTCATTTCTCATATAAATACTATCATTTATTCTGTTTCAAAAAATTGGTCAAAAATTAGCTACCAATAATTGTAATAAGTAATCAATCATAGGTAACAAATTTGTCTCATTAGTTACTAGCCCTAATTAAGTGAAAAAATTGGGTCACAAAATAACCACTTAAAAAGATTAGTTGCTAAGTAAATATGGAAGAAAAAAGGTTCCCAATTACGTAATAACTACATTTTAGTAGCTATAATTATTTACAAAATAAATTGTCTTAAATTAGTGCAAGCTGAATCTCGATTGGTCAAAAAATTTTGGAAACATAATATGCTAGTTTTGTTTTGTTCATCTCATTTTTTACTCTTTTTTTTTTTGGCAAAAATAAGCTCATAAAATAAAGCAAATTTAGATTATATAATTAATATAGTGTTAAGGATGATTAAAGCGTGATATAAAAAATGCTATGCAAATTGAAATGTTGAGTATTTTTTTACACAACAACATGATTTATTTATATATAACTTTTTGGAAATAAAGAGTACAGAATAGGATTGCCAAGCCCGATGTCTCCATACTTACTAATCGATTATAAACAATTGAAAATGTGATTAGTAGGTTTGAAGACTTACTCCCACTATGGGAGAATATAACAAAAGACTTGATCTAAGCAGAGTTAGCATAAATTCCAAACAATGTCCACATAAAACAGTTGGGTAGAGGCATTCAAGTCTCAACAGAAGAATATTCTTCTCTAACTCATAAGCCTCCACGACTCTAGAAGGAGCAACATAATGCATATGGTATGAGGGGTCCATGTGAGCACCATAAGTAGCTAACTGATGGGTCACCTTGTTTCCATCTTTCTTGGTGCGCATGAGATGAATATCCCAATCTTTGTTGAGGAGTAGCATAATATCATGAATGATAGGGCCTAAATTGTTGCGCTTGTTTTCCTTTGCATTTTTAATCCTTGAAATAGCTTGAGACCCATCAATTCTAACCTCAATCTTTGTAATATTATATTGTTATGCCAGTAGAAGACCATGTCTGAGGGTGAGGAGTTTAGCAGTAAGAACAGTTGAAGCAACGAACCAGTGGGAAAATCCTACAAACCAACTACCATCAGTCCTCCTTATAACTCCACCCCCAGCACACGATCCCCCAAACCATGAAGCGTCCACACATAGTTTGACAAAACCATCAATAGGAGGCTTCCAACTTACAATTGCAGGAGTAGTGACATCACTTGTACTTCCTTGGAAAACAATCATACAAGTGAGATAATCAGCTATAAAATTGACTAAAAATCCTATTTGTAAATCCTTTTGTTGATCAAAGACAGTGAAATTCCTGCTTCTCCAAATATGCCAGAGAATAACAATAAAAAGCAATCTCCACTTTGGAGACAAATTAAAATTATAAGCTAACCATGCCTGCCAATCAGTGTTCATGAATGAACTATAATTAAAATCATGAGGGTGCCATGATTTCCCAAAAATAGAAACCCAGATGGTGATATTTTTAGGATACACTACTACAAAAAAAGGCTAATAAGAGACCTGTTGAAAAAGGCCAAAGAGACCGCAAAACAACCGATCTCAAGGTGACAGGGCTCTTAGGTAAAGAAACCAGTTATTTTTTGCGGTCTCTTAAATCGATCAAAGAGACCGATGTAAAGTTAAAACCGGTCTCTTTGACCATCACCAAAGAGATCGGTTCTGACAATATAATCGGTCTCTTTGATGCATTTAAGAAACTGGGTTTTCACAATAACCGGTCTCTTTGATGTATTTATTTTCTTAAAAAAAATTTAATTGGGAATATGGATATTCCCAATTAAATGCACTACGAATTTTTGTATTATGGCAAGGTACTACAGTCATGTACTGTAAAAAGGAATAATAATAAAAGAAATATTTCATTATACAATTATATTCAAGATTAAACAAAATAAATTATTTCTAATATTTAACAAAGCTCACATCTAATATTCTATACTAATTTCTTATAATATTTAACAAAGCTCAAATCTAATATTCCATACTAATTTCTTTATATATAAATTGCTTAAGCTACCATCTTCAAGCTCCTTCCTTTAAAAAAATTAAAATATAAAAATATAAATAAAAAATCACAGATTATACAATTATACAAATATCCACCAAGAATATAGCTTACATGACATAACAAACATCAAAGTATATTAATATGCATGAGATTGTATTGTTTATTAAAGTATAGTATATAAAAAAATGAAAGGAAAACAAGACTAAAGTATACCATAATCAAAACATAAAAGAACACAGAATATAAAGAACACAAAATATAAAGAACAAAACCCAGATAACTCATAATTGAAAACCAGAAAACTCTAAACAAAATTTAAAAAAAAACACCAAACAAAATCGAAAAAAACGCAAAACACCTAATTAAAAACCAAAAATAAAATTGAAAAAAAGTACACTCAAAATCGAAAAACACAAAACAAATTAAAAAATACGAAAAAATATATAAACAAATCTCAAAAACAAAAAAACAAATATGAAAATAACGATTAGAATACAAAACACAGCCAAAAACAAAATCGAAAAAAAACAAAATAAACTCAAAATTGAAAAACACAAAACAAATTCGAATAAAACAAAAACAAAAAAATAGATCAACAAATCTCAAATACGAAAAAACAGATCTGAAACAAATTCAACAATGATTAGAATACAATGTAAAAAAGGGACTAACTCAGAAAAATTCGAAAAATAGATCTAAAAATGAAAACAAAACTGACAAATTAAAGCTTTAGAGAAATGAGAGGAACGACGGACGAGCGAACGCGAAGAACGACAGATGAGCGAACGAGAAGAATTGCGGACGAGCCAAGAGGGCTAGGACAAACACAGGAGAGAGAAGTTAAAGAGGTAAAATAACAAAGGAGAGAGAAGTTAAAAGGGAAATAAGGAAGGAGAGAGGAGTTAAAGGAAATAAGTAGTACTCCCTCCAATTCTTTTTACTTGCACCATTTCCTTTTTGGGAGTCAAAGTTAGTAAACTTTGACCAATTTTTTTGACATATTTATAATGTATAATATAGTCAAGTGAGATCTTGTTTGATTCGTCTTAATGTATCTTTTATTAATATCAAATTTTTATAATTTTCTAAACAATACAATTTAAGTTATTAGTCGTCAAAGTTGTGTCTTGAAGACTGTGCAAAATGGAATGGTGCAAGTAAAAAGAATCGGAGGGAGTAGGTGAGTTGAAGAATCTACTAGATAATTGATAGTAGTGGCCCTATTGTGAAGCAATTGAATAAAAAAAAGAAAAAAGGAATGAATTGAATAAGCTGAAGAAATCGGCTTCTTGACTAGTGGTGGGGCCAATGAACAGGGATACCATTCATACCAATACATAAGAAACCAGTTTTCTAAATTTGGTTTCTTTATTCAACTTAAGAGACCGGTTTTAAATTAAATTCGGCTTCTTAACTTAAGAGACCGGTTTAAAAGCATCACCGGTCTCTTAAAAGTGGTGTGTTATTTAATTTTTGTAGTAGTGATAGTTCTTGAACAAATGAAGACGAGTTTCTGAAGCTGTGCGGCATCTAATATAGGTAGGGTTGAAGTTTGGAATTTTAAGAGAGAGGAGAATCCCCACAAGGAGGATGACCCTGAAGCCATTCCAATGAAGCATTTTGTACTTTAAAGGAGCAGAACAATGCCACGACTTTTTCCAAAGGGATATCAAGAAGAATGCTAACATTTGTGTAGGTTGAGTAGAATTTAAAGTAAGCTGTTTTGATTGTGAATATGCCAGATCGATTTTGAATGAATCCACGAATAATCATCTGATATATCAGTAGTGAATGATAGAGGAATTTCTTCAATTTCATGAATGATGTAAGATGGAACAAGGGGGATAATAACTAGGGCAAGATACCAAGCCCCATTCCTGATCAAATCAGGAACTCTCCAATGAGAGAGATGGTTAGGAATCACTTTATCTAAAAGTAGGTAAAGGGACTATGTAACAACCCAATGATGATACCTAACTAAAGTTGTTACACCATTCCCAATTAATCTTTTGAGGTCCAATTGTAGAATAAGTCTCCCACATAGAATATCTCTCCATATGGCAGAATCAGTAGGTTTAGATTTGAGGGTCATAAAATTGTCTCCATGATTATATTTGCAAAGTAAAATTCTCACTAACAAATTATCAGGTTAAGTCAGTATTTTCCATCCTAATTTATCCATGAAGCAAAGGTTCCATTGCTTGAGTTGTCTCATGCGTAACCCCCCCCCCCCCCCCMCAGGAAAGAGGTTGTGTGACAAAATGCCAAGATGCCCTTGGAAGATAATGTGAAGAATTTACTTTATTCCAAAGGATTTTTTTTGCAATGTTTTTCCAGGGTAGAAATAAGGGTAGAGGGAAGCACACTTGTTTTCATGACATAAAGAGGGTAAGAGTTCAGCACTAATTTAATTAGTGTCGTTGTTCTGCCATCCATATTTAGCAACTTTGAATGCCACCTCTAATCCTATTAGTATTTTTACTAAGCAAATCAAAATAATCAACAGTCTTTAACTTGTTTGGCTTTATATTCACTCTCAACTACTTGCCAAAGGTAGTAGTAGAAGTGATAGGGCAGTTAGACATAATAGAAGACCTTACATGATGAGACATTTTGGTAGGAAAGATCACTTAAGATTTAGTAAGACTAACATGAAGGCCACTGGTTTCCAAACTTAGAAAGAACGGACAACATCACATTGTGGATGACATGACAACATGTATTTTTCCAAAAAGGAAAACTTCATCTACATAGAGTAAGTGATATGAGAAAGTGGAATATCTTTGGTTATCAAGTAAGGCTTCCAGATGTTGAAAGAGATTGAATTCTCAATGGCCAAGGAAAGTCTGTCCATGCACTAAATAAAAATATAAGGAGAAAGAGGATCCCTTTGTCTAATTCCCCTAGAGTTTTGAAAATTGGTAGTTCACTATTTCATAAACAATAAATAAATGGTGTGGTGATGCAAGCCATAATAAGAGAACATAGAAGCCATAATAAGAGAACATAGATTGGGAGGAAACTTGAAACCTAATAAAGTTTCATGAATGAAATTCAAAGCTATCAAACGCTTTTGTAAGATCCAGTTTGAGGGCCATAATATTTTTCCCTTTTCTTGCTTTGTGGAAAGAATGGGCAATCTCCTTTAGAATAATTACATTCTCATCGACGGTTTGATTCTTGATAAAATTTAACTGAAGGGGGCTCTTATGGAATCTAATAAAGGTTTTATCAAATGTGCAATTATTTTGTTGAGTAATTTGTAGATGGAATTGCATAAATCAATTGGCCTGAAGTTTGATATTGTTTTTGGAATTGGAATTTTTTGGGATTAGGGTTAGGTAGGTGTTATTAATAGTAGAAGCAGTTGGCTTTTTATTGAAACAATTCTTAACAAAATCCAAAAAGAAAATCAGAAAGTTGGTCCCAATGTTGTTGATAGAAATTAAAATTGGTTGAATGCCATTTGGGCTAGGGCACCTGGTAGGTGCCATTCTAAACAAAGCATGCTTGACCTCCTCTATAAGGAAAGGTTTGGATAGAGACAAACCCTTAGTAATACAATGGACATTTGGAAGTGAATGTTTGTTTGGTTGTTGACACAAGTAGAGAAGTACAATAAAAAAGGGATTTTTCCTCATATACCCCTGAGGTTTTACGAATTAGCTCATATACCCCTGAGTTTTTCAAAACGCTCCACATACCCCTGAAGTATGCAACGTTAGCCCAAATTCCCTTAATGAGGACGAAAAACCTAACGGTGTTAAGTTTTGTGATTTTTTGACTTATTTGCCCCTTCTCTCTCCTCCATGTATCATCTCTCATCTATTCTTTAATTGCTCTCTCTCCTTCATTCCTAATTTCCTACCACCTTCATTATCTTCCTCCTCCATTACTATCACCACAACCACCTTCATTCTCAAACCCAGCTCATAAAACCTAACTCGTAGCTCGTCAATTTCTCTCCTCCTAAGACCAAAACACCACGACCAAATTCATCAAAAAATTCGACAGCAACAAATGCCCTTAATAAGAGTTCTAATTCTTTGAAATTAAACTGCTTTTGAGTTCGTCATCAATTGTCATTTTCGAACTTCATGATTTATAATTACTGCAAGAATACTAAAAAAACGACGAGCCACCCCACCTCACCACGAATCAAAACGGTCGATGAGCCTCCCTACCCCACCTCGCCATTTTCTTTCCCAAGCTAATTCTAATTTCTTAGTTTTGGTTCAAGATTTGTTTTGCGAAAATCGAAAACACAACAATGAACATATGAGATTTGTTTTTGGGCGCATTATTTATTGGGTTTTATTTTCAATTTTTCATGACTGAAATTGGGTTGTGGTGGTGTTTGGATGGAATCTAATTTGGCTGCGGTGGTGGTTGTTGGGTGTGGAATCTGGGATAGGATGGTGGTGGTTTTGTGGTGGCTAGATCGAGTGGGGTGTTGATGTGAAGGTGGCTGGAATTGCAGTGGTTGTGCGATGGATGTTGGGGTCGTTTTCGGGTTGGTGGTCACTCCTCCATGGTGAATGGAGGTGGTAGGAATGAAGGAGAGAGATATTAAAGGTCATAATTTATTAGAGATACATGGAGGAGAGAGAAGGAAGGGGCAAATTAAATAAGTCAAAACATCACAGAACTTAACACCGTTAGGTTTTTCGTCCTCATTAAGGGCATTTGGGCTAACGTTGCATACTTCAGGGGTATATGGAGCGTTTTGAAAAACTCAGGGGTATATGAGCTAATTCGCAAAACCTCAGGGGTATATGAGGAAAACTCCCTAAAAAAAATTTAGAGTACTCAAAGTCCATGGTTTTTCAAATTGTAGGGTCTGACTCCCTACCATCACTACTATTTTTTAAGCATTGGATTTTCCTAGAAGTCTTTTTTATTCGAGCCAGCATGTGGAAGTACTTCGTATTGTAGTTAGCATATTTTCTCTAATCATACACTACTACAAAATTTAGCTAAATCACCGTATTTATGAGACCGGTTAAATCGATCCATTGATTTCTTATCCTAAGAAACCGGTTATATCAGAAGACCGGATTCTTTGGTTACATATAAGAGAACAAGTCTTTGACTAACCGGTCTCGTATCTAAATGTTATTAAAAAAACATTAAATTTTAAAGTGGGCCCAAAGTAGGAAATCCCATCTCTAGAAATTTCATTTGATAAGTCGGTAAACCTCACTTGTCATTCTTTCACTAGCAAAACCAAAAAAAGCTCATTCTTTCATTTCTTTCGCATTTTTCATACTTTCTTTATCTTTTTCGATTTCAATTCTCCAATGTCAATCTTTCAGTTTACTGATTTAAATAGTGAGTTAGATTTCGATGGTCTGTTAGATTTTCATCCATAATTCGTCGAATTCCTTCGACTTCTCCTGGTATGTGTGCCTTTGAATTTCTCTTATTTTCATTCATTTTTCTTTTCTTGTTTTTTGGTGAATTTCAAACAAATTTTTGTGTGATTTGTTCAATTTTTTTCTTGATCTGAGTTGTTGATCTAGGTTTATTTCGTTTTTCTAGGTTTTTCTTTCGTTTTTCAGTTGTAATTTTTTTTATGTTTTTTGTTTAGTTTTCGTTTTCTGATTTTTTTTCCCTTGGTTTAAATTTCAAATTTTTGGATTTACATTTCTTTTTTCGGGTTTAATCTTAGTTTTACTGGGTTTTTCATTTTTGTTATGTATTTTATTTTTCATTTTTGTTTGGGTTTAGTTTCCATTTTTAAATTTGCTATTGTTTTTCTAGGTTTGATTTTCGATTGTGTGGGTTTAGATTTCATTTTTTTCATGTTTAGTCTTAGTTTTTCTACGTTATTCGCTTTCATTTTCGGGGTTAACAAAAATTTAAATTCTAGGTTTTCAAAAGATTTTTTTATTTGGTTTGCTTCCTGGGTTTTTAAAATATATTTTTGGATTTTCAAATTATTTTATCATTGTATTTTCGCATTGACTTAGGAAAAAATTTTATAATCGTTCAAGCTTCGCTCATGCTAAAAACGCATTGGTCCATCTGCATTCAAGCTTTTTTCTACGTTTTAAATTTGTTGAATTCACTTAATTGAGTTTATATATATATATATATATATATATATATATATATATATATATATATATATATATATATATATATATATATATATATATATATATATATATATTGTATTATTGTGTGAAGAACTGGCCATGCTTTTTTACTTGTTTTTCGTTTTATGCAACAATTTAGATAACAAAAAATATGACTAACTGGTCAAAATTGGAGATGATTGTCCTGAGAGTAGCCCCGTTGATAGTTCACTTACAACTCAAGTTCTTACAGGTTTGCGTTGAATGATCATACCTTTTTCTTTTGATTTAATCTATTGCTCAATTCTGCGAATTATTATAACCAGTTGGTGATCATTGGTTTGTAGTTACTGTTCAGTTTGTCAATTGGATTGAATTGAGTAATTGTGTTCTTTTTTTGAAGAATTGCCGATTTTGGTACAATGGATTTGTCAATCCCTTTGAAGAAATTGTTGAGTCTGCTACGAAGTATAATGGATTTGAAGAATTTAACTTTATACCTCTAACTAATTGATATTGTTGTTGAAATTAGGGATTCAAATGGATGCAGACCCGGTATGGTGATGCATAGAAGTGAAACAAGTGATTATGAAGACTTAGAAAAGATTTATAGTGTAATGCAAATGAGGTGTTAATTTAAGAATTGAATATACTTCGTGTTTACTAAGTAGTTCATTTTCAAGCAATTTTTTTTATTGTATAATTAATTATTTAAAAAAAATAATACCATTAGGACAATGAGATACGAGTATTTTTCTGTGTGTGTGTGTGTGTGTGTGTGTGTGTGTGTGTGTGTATATATATATATATATACATATATATATATATTAAAAGATTGGTATGTATTGTATATTATTTATTCGTGGAACTTTTTTTTTTTGAAAAATAAATTGATCAAAGAGACCAGGTGTCAGGGAAAATAGGTCTCTTTGACTGATCTAAAAGACCGATTAAGTTTTGACAACTGGTCTCTTTACCCTTTTCAACAAAATAAAAAATTTAACTAAAGAGACCGGACTTTAAAGACAATCGGTCTCTTATCCAAACGAAAAAGACCGGTTCTAAAATCCGTTCTCTTAGGCTAAGAGCCCTGCGAGATGTAGACCGGTTATAATGCGGTCTCTTAGAGTGATTTTAACCAGTCTCTTTGCCATTTTTTGTAGTAGTGATAACCCACCTTTTGTGCCTAAACTACCCATTGAATTTTGTATATTCATTCCAAGTTAGAAAATAAACTTTGTTCCTAGTTGGTAAGAAAAACAAAGTAATGCCTCGACAAAGACAGTTGAATCCCATGCAGTTTTTTAAGAATATGCTTTTGCTACTGGATAAGATTTCAAAAAAAAAAAAACAAACAGTATTATTCCGTTGTTTTATAGAATGGACAAAATTAGAATGTCCCTGCATGAGGCATGCAATTGGACAAAAAAGAATCCTTGAAAGAGAATGTAAAAGCCATGCCTCTTTACCACGAAAAGGGTAATTTTATGCTTAAATCTTCATCAATAAATAAAAGGAGATGGCAATGATCAGATTTAACTCTACTTAAATGAGGTACTTGAGTACTAGTGTACTCCTCCAACCAAGTTGCATTTGACGTTGCCTTATCTAGCCTATGTCGATTCACAATTAAACCCGTTTGAGAATTACTCCAAATAAATGGGATCCCCTGAAATCCAAATCCATGAGACCAACTTGATCCATGAAAGAGGTGTAATAAGAGGATTGAGAAGCCCTAAAAGGTCTTCCTCCCATCTTCTCGGAAGGTGAAGTAATCTTATTTATATCATGACTAGTGGCTTTTTGAGCCACTTTTCCTTCTCATTTCACCCTTATTATGGCTTGTCTTATGCTTGTTTCGGGACCTTTTGGGCTTAATTTACTAAACGTGGGTCTTTGTCCTTGGTTTGTACGAATCATGTGATTTTCTCTTGTTTTCGGGATTTTCTTACATTTTTTTCTATTGATGATGTATCAAGCCCCGTTTTCATTTCCTTTTCTACTTGATTGCAGGTGTGAAATCCATGTAGCCATGTTCAGAGTCCAAGTAGGATTGATGGGAAGCATTAGAAGGTCCTAGATCGAAGTGAGGAAGCTTGGAGCAAGGAAGTGTTACTAGTGTTGGAGTCTGCCACTTGAAGCAGACCAGATACTTTGCTTTGTCCACAATTGTCGACAGTTGCAGGCAGACGCTCCAAGGTATGAAGTGTACGCTCCCCTGCTTGGAGCGGACGCTCTGAGGTTCAGAGCTAACAACAAGGAGGACCCTGATTTGCAACACTGAGAGTTTTAGTCGTCCGCTCTAACCTTTAGAGCAGACGCTCGAGTCAATGGAGCGAACGCTTCATCTCTTAAAGCGGACGCTTTTTTGGGTATTATTACGCATCTCACCATTGTTGGCACGAAGTGGACGCTTGGGCACTTGGAGCGGACGCTTCATTAGTCGGCTGTACTTGCGATTTGACATGAAAATTCCCATTTTTGGGAGATTATTTGTAACAAGTAAAAGTAGTACATTATTACCTCATTCATTCATTCATTCATTCATTCATTCATTCATTCATTCATTCATTCATTCATTCATTCATTCATTCATTCATTCATTCATTCATTCATTCAATTTCATTCATTCATTCATTCATTCATTCATTCATTCATTCATTCATTCATTCATTCATTCATTCATTCATTCATTCATTCATTCATTCATTCATTCATTCTGATTTTGGAGTTTAGATTTTAGTACTTTTCCTTCTTCTTTTGGTTAGCTAGAGTGAGAAACACCATTAGAGAGTAGAGAGAGAAAGCTTGTAATCCTTCAATACTTGGTTTATTTCAATGAAAAATTCTGCATTTCTTTGGTCATCAACTTCTTTACTTCATTTCCTTTCTAGTTATTGCATTTATATTGTGAGATTCTTGTTAGATTGTTGTTCTTAATTGATTGCAAATATGTGTTTCATGCTAGTAGTTGAGCTTTTGCTTTACTTTGTTGTTCCTTCCATGTTGCCTCTTCTAGGCTAGATTTTTAGCTAGGGGAGGGAATGCTTGGCTTTGTATGATGGCTTGATTGAAATATGGGTTTGATTGGAGTTGATTAACTTGCTTGTTGAACCTTCAAGGTGCCTTATGAGTGATGTGAGGATTGGCCACCTTTATGTTGCTGCTTATGCTATGTTAGTGGTGCGCGAGAGTGACTACTAGGATAGTGAAGACTTGTCGAGTTCTTGAACCCTACCATCGTGGCGGGATTGGGTAGGCGGTGTTGTTGGGTGCGCGAGAGTAACCCTTAGTGTTGGTCATTAGGCCCTAAGCAAGGAGTTTGACCCATTCATGACCCGGGTTTTGTGAGAGTTGGATAGTTTGCCAAGTAATCCCCGGCCCTAGTATTTTTCTTAGCTTGTTAATCGCTAGTTATAATCACTTGTTTATTTCTTTTGCAAGTAGTTGTTAGTCGTAGATTGTTAGTTGAAACGAAAAACTTCCAAAAATACTAGTGACTCGATTTGTTTGTAATTAGCACAACATTTGCTTCCTCGAGGATTCGACCCCGACTTACCTATACTGCTATTTCTAGTAAAGTTAGGACGAGACGGGTTTTTATTCTTGTCATACCTTGAGGAATTAATGACACCTTGAGGGATGATCATATCACCTAACGCAATCTAAGGAACAATAGCAGGGGGTAAATCAGTAGCCTAGATAAAGCCACGCATTATGCCTAATAGTTGTAGAACTAGGGACATGCATACTCGTGACCAAGGTAGAGTTGTGATATGGTGAAAAATTAAACAAAGCATGGATATAACGGAACTCCCCTTCAATATATTCTTCAAGAACAAATGGGTTTTTCTAGAGTAACCATAGTCCTTCTGTGGCCCCTTTTGCTTTAATTGCCCGAAATTCATCAAAGTGAAGTTTTTTAAACATATACTCATTCGGGCGGCATCAGATTTGATCTCTAATAAAATGAGAATAGAAGGATGGTGATCTTGCATAATACTCTCAGCATGAGGAAGAAAGGTAATTGTGGTAGCCCCCTAATATCCTAAACCACAATCTTCATATTAAGATTGGGAAGTTTGTGGAAGAAGGGTTTCTCTAACTCCTTATCCCAAATTCGTAATAATGGCATCCATAAGGGATTGTGGGGAATCGCTTCCTCCTATTCCTTCCACTTCTCTCCTCTCCCTATCCCCAAAATGCCCTATAATTGGAGTGGAGTCACATTGAAGTCGATTGTGAATGAGTAATCTAGAGATAGGTGGTACCTCACATTCATTTGAAACCCTACCACGCCTTTTTCTACCAAAAATACTTTGCTCATCTTGTGCTCGAAGTATTATTTTAACAAGAGGAATGGAATCACATTTGTTGGTGGGGGTAGAATAGAGATTCTCACACATTCGCTTAGTTGGGTAGAGTTGTTTGTGGTGGGGAATCCAAGAGGATGGTCAAGGACTAGTGATGTAGTGGGTGGGATTATAGTGGAGACTGGTTGAATTTGGTGTTGAAATTGAAGATGAGGGAGTGGTGGTTGGTATGGTGGTGCATAAGGGCTTAACATCGAGGTCTATGGTGGTTGGTACAGGGATTTCATTTTGAGCGGTGGTGGTTGGGTTAAGTATTGGTTGTAGTAGTGTGGGTATTGGTGAGATGGTTATGGATAATGACCCAGGTGGTATAGTCGATGTAGATTCTGGGACGGCGGTGGTGGGATCCGGTGATGATAAGGAGGTACTGGGAAGGGAGGGGAAGGAGGCGGAAAGAAAGGAGGCCTTTGTTGTTGCGGAATGAGAGTTTGATGGTTGAAAGGTTGTTGTGGCTGTGGACGGTAAAGTTGGAACGCAAGTGGTGGTGTGGTCCTTGGATTTGAGGCATTGATGGTTGGAATTGAGGTGGAGGACCTCTAAACAAGGACATATGAGGATGCATTGATGGGATGAAGTGTTGATGTAACTGCAGATTAAATTGAGGGGGTGGGGGTGGTAGAAACGGTGGATGTAACGGTAGGTTTGTAGGATGGCTGCTTGTCCGCAATAGTTAGGGTTATGGATAAAATAGTACGATCATGGTACTAACAGAGGTCACCTTTGGTTGATCTCGTTTGAAATTTTTGGTGATGAGTTTAGTTGAAGAAAGAGGAGTTGGGAGCAGAGGATAATGAAGACGAAGGTGAAGTGACATTTATACGGGGGCCGGGGCGTCATCGCACCGGACCGGGTTCAGTGCCTCTACCTCAGGGGGTACAATTTGGGCAATGACTTTGGTTTTGCTAGAATTGAATTCTTGCTTCTGCAATAGTGTGAGTATGACTAGAGTTGTGTGTATTATACTCGAAAAGAGTAGAGGAAGTCACCATCGCACTTCTTTCGGGAAGCAGAGGAACTTGGTTTAAGCCTTGCCTATAATTGCATAAAGCAAGGCGAAGGACTCCATAGTCTGGTTGTACAGTAAAGGTCATGGATTTGGGGATAAGGGTAAGGGCAGAGTAGTGCACAACGCCTACCCGCATCTAGCGGCTTCTACTCGGTCATTGCGAGTTCATTGTCCAAAAGACAACAACAAACATATTTCTATGTTAACCCTATGCATGCAAATTATCACTAGTAGAAAAAAGGTCAAAAGCTATAGCTCAAATGCTGCGGTTGTGTAAAAACCGCAGCATTTGAGTGTTAAAAGTTGCAGTTTTTCTAACAATCGCAACATTTAAACTATCCTAGAGCCAAAAAAAAAAATTGATAAAAACACAAAAGTTGCGGTTGTTTGGCCCAACCGCATCATTTGACTAAAGCCCATTAAAGAACACGCGTACTCTTAGAACGGAGGGAACGAAGCCACGCACTAATAACTGGGGCCCTTTTAAATACCAAACCCTTCTTCGGTAGTAACTTCTTCTTCCTCCTCCTCCTCCTCCTCCTCCTTCTTCTCCTCCTCCTCCTCCTCCTTCTTCTTCTTCTCCTTCTTCTTCTTCTTCTCCTTCTTCTTCTTCTCCTCCTTCTTCTCCTTCTCCTTCTCCTTCTCCTTCTCCTTCTCCTTCTCCTTCTCCTTCTTCTTCTCCTTCTGCTTCTCCTTCTTCTCCTTCTGCTTCTCCTTCTTCTCCTTCTGCTTCTCCTTCTTCTCCTTCTGCTTCTCCTTCTCGTTCTTCTTCTGCTTCTTCTCCTTCTCCTTCTCGTTCTTCTTCTTCCTGCTTCTTTCTCTTGCTCTTCTTCTGCTCTCTCTTCTTTCTCCTTCTCTTTCCTGCTCTTTCCTTTCTTCTCCTTCTTTTCTCTTCTCTTTCTGACCTTCTCCTTCTTCCTTCTGCTTCTCTTCTCCTCTTCTTCTCCTCTCGTGTCTCCTTCTTTCCTTCTCTTCTCTCTTCTTCTTCTTTCCCTCGTCTCTTTCCTTCTCTCTGTTCCTTCTCCTTCTTTCTGCCTCTCTCCTCTTCTCCTCTCCTCTGCCTTCTCTCCTTCTCCTCTCTTTCTCCCTCTCTCCTCTCCTCTCTCTCCTTCCTCTCCTCTCCTACTCCTCCTCTCTTCCTCCTCCTTCTCTCCTCCTCCTCCTTCCCTCTTCTCTTCCTCTTACCTCCTCTCCTCCTCCTCTCTCTCTTCCTTCTCCTCGCTCCTTCTCTCGTCTCCTCTCCTTCTCCTTCCTTCTCCTCCTCCTCCTCCTCTTTCCTTCTCCTCCTCCTTCTCCTCCTTTTCCTTCTCTCCTCCTTCTCCTCCTTCTCCTTCTCCTTCTCCTCCTCCTTCTCTTCTCCTTCTCCTTCTCCTTCTCCTTCTCCTTCTCTTCTCCTCCTTCTCCTTCTCCTTCTCCTTCTGCTTCTCCTTCTGCCTTCTCCTTCTCCTTCTTCTTCCCTTCTTCTTCTCCTCTTCTTCTCCTCCTTCTTCTCCTTTCTTCTTCTTCTTCTTCTCTTCTTCTTCTTCTTCTTCTTTCTTTTCTTCTTTCTTTCTTCTTCTTCTTCTTCTTTCTTCTTCTTCTTCTTCTTTCTTCTTGCTTCTTCTTCTTCTTTCTTTCTTCTTCTCTCTTCTTCTTCCTTCTTCTTCTTCTTCTTCTTCTCTTCTTCTTCTTGTTCTTTCTTCTTTTCTTCTTCTTCTTCTTCTTCTTCTTCTTCTTCCTCTTCTTTTCTTCTTCTTCTTCTTCTTCTTTTCTTCTTCTTCTTCTTCTCTCTTCTTCCTTCTTTTCTTCTTCTTTTCTTTCTTCTTCTTCTTCTTCTTCTTCTTCTTCTTCTTCTTCTTCTGTTTTCATAATTTGTTCGTAATTAGGTTTTTTCGATTTTGATTTCAAAATTAGGGTTTGAAATTAGTTTTTTCAAGATTTCGTTTTCTCGATTTTTTTCTAGATTTTTTTCCAGATCTCGTTTTTTCCAGCTTTGCTTAAAATTAGTTTCCAAATCTCAATTTTTCCCCATATTTTATAGTTTTCGATTTTAGTTGAATTAGTTCCCAGATTTCGTAATTTTCCAATTTTTTTTCGATTTCTTTTACCAGATCTCTTTTTTTCTAGATTTTTATTAATATTCCTCTTTTTGATTGCAGAATTCTAGGTTTTTGCATGTTACCAGCGCGGCAGCGCGGCGGAGAGCGGTGCCGTGAAGGGGTGCGAGGCGACGATTCATTATGTAGCGCGACTGCGAAGAGTGTTGGGCGAGGCATGTGTTTCTGGGTTTTTAGTTTGTTCATGATTTTTGGTTTCTGTTTTTGTGTTGTTTTTTTACAATTTTTTTCTTCATTTTTTGGTTTGCTAATTATCAATTGTATAGATCTTGAATTTTCTGGGTTTTTTGTTTTTAGTTTTCAAATCTGTTTGTGTTAGATTTTTGTTGGTTTTGCATATTTTTTTTATTATTCTGGGTTTGTTGGTTTGTTCATGAAGATCTGGAATTTTGTTTTAGTCATTAGTTTGTTTATTTGTCGATTTCGAGTTTTTCTTTGATTTTTTTCTTTGTTAATTCTGAATAGATGTTAAAAGGAATTATTCATTGTGATGATGTTGCCGATTTGTTGAAATTCAATAGTGTTGTTGAAGTTATACATTGCTCAATTTTATAATTCAATAGTGCGGTTAAAAGGAGTTTTTGATTTGATTTTTATTTGTTTTTAAGGCGTTTTTTTTATTTTTAAGTGTTAAAATTCATGTTCATATTCTTGTGTTCGAGTGTTGAATTTATCAGAGTTTTATGTTTATATTCTTGTGTTTCAATTGTTGAATTCACTATTTGTAACATTTTACTGTAATTTGTTTCTCAAGTCTTGAAGATTGAAGTGGGAAGGAGGAGCTATACGTATATCAGTGAGTTTTTATTTTGTACTTCATATATATACAAGTAACTTTATATAAATGTTATTAAATTTGTGTATATAAATTTTATTTTACAGTATATTAATCTGCATTGTATTTGTGTAAATATGGGTGTAATTGTGAAGTTGGGAACCAGCGTGCACTTATTTGCACATGATGATTTCCTTTTTTTTTTTATTTTTTTGTTGGAATCAAAAGTTGGGGTTATAGCTAAAATCGCAGAATTTGAGTTACTTAAAAGCTGGGATTTTTAGCTAAAAATCACGGTTTTTGACTTCACAAAAGCTGGGGATTTTGGCTAAAACCCCCATTTTTTGTGAAGTCAAAAGTTGCGGTTATTGTAACCCCAACTTTTGAGGAATTTTGTTAAAAGTTGCAGGCCCAAAAGCTTCGGTTCAAACCCCAGCTTTTGAGCCCTAAATAACCCCAGCTTTTGATGATTTTTCTACTAGTGTTACTAGGCGAGTTGTTTAATAGAAATAGATGAAAATATTGTCTAGTTTGTTGTGACATATGTTGTTAATTCCATATTCCAGGTCCCTAATGTCGGTTTTCCATCGTTTGTCTTATTAGGCGTGAGAACATAAAATTTGCCGAACTTGTTTAAGATATATTATTGTTGGTGAACAAGCATGCAAGCACTCTTACGAGAATTGAAAGTTTACCTAATTGCAGCGCGCATCCCACGGCCAACATCCAAAGGGGGTTGGGGTTCGTATTCGTGTCAAAAAAAGGCCTTTAGAGGGTCTAAATTTGGAAAACAAAAAGGAAATGACATTTAGGGACGGATTTTTAAATTTGTCCTTAATTTAGCAAATTGTCTAAGGAAAATCATGAATTTAGCAACGGATTTCGGCATCCGTCCCTAAATTAGGGATGGGTTCCAAAATCCGTCTCTAATTCTGGAAGAAGATATTTACAAGTTTTGGCTATAAAAGTACACAAGTTGGTCATTGGAGTAGTTGGTTGGGGCATTGGTTGGTGACTTTGAGGTCGTGAGTTCGATTCCTCTCAAGAGCTTTATGAGTTGCTATTAATAATTTAAATGTAAGTGATTAAGAGGTGATGTAGATGTAGTTAAGAGGATATTAACAGTAATCACCCCAACATTTTAAAATTTCGTCTAATGGAATCGATTCAGTTATAGGTCAGACATAAATAAAAATGCATGGTGACCATTTAGAGACATGTTATAATTAGTTGTAAATTAGTGATAGCTAGTTTTCAGTCACTTAATTGTCACAAATTATGCTTGTTGCATTTTAGTGATTACTCAAGATAAAAGTCGTAATTTGCTACGCTCACAATTTAGTCACCAGACCTATAGCGACGGATTACTTAGCAACTAATTCAGTCGCTAAATCTCATTAGCGACTGAATATAGGCATATTGTGACCAAATATTCAGTCACTAAAATGACATTTTCATGTAACCAAAGAAGTCTTTTAAAATTTCTTCAACATATGATAACATGTCCTATGTAAAATAGAGTAGTATGTGTTTAAATTTTTTTATATAAAGTATTGTTTGAAATATTTTATATTTTTAGAGTATGGACATTGTATTGGTGTATGGACGTCGTATTGGTGTCCAATATGAATCCGTCGACCAAAAGAAGTATTCATATTATCGGGGATTAGTTGTAATCAGAATTCAGAAGGTTTTGCCATTTTGGTAGTGTTCTCCTTACCATTTCTAAATAAATTTTGATTTGTAAAAAGATTTCTTAATATTAATTAATGAATTAATATTATGATAGTGGTGAGTCCTGGTGACAATGAAAATTTTAACCATTGAACTATGTATAAGAGTTAATAATAGTAATATTTAATAAAACCAAACAACTTAGGTATAATGGGTCGATGTTTGATTTTCTATTTTTATCATACCCACGCACGTGTCACGAGCCAGGCTGGACGACGGTGGTGGCACACACGTGGGGATACCACATACTATTCCTAGCACCATGCCTGAAACTCTAAGAGGTGTATTTCCCTTAATAAACAAGAAAACTTTTTGCCGATTTTTCAAAGTGGGACAAACATTTTTTGAAGCATCTATTTTGGAGGGTATATTTCTCCAACAGTAATAAGATTATTTGAGTATGTAGAAAGAACAAACACTAAGTCCTTGAGGGCAATGAAGAGGAATGGATTTGATCCAATGCCAATGTAGATGTATAGATGTGTCACATGTGTGATCATGTAAGAATTTCCATTTTTTAAATGAAGTATCATTTTAGTAAATATAATCTCTTATACTGTTTTTTATATGGTTATAAGTGTAAGATTTGAATTAAATTATGCAATTACTAGCTCTATATGCAACTATGCAAGTGATGCAATTAAGTAATGCATGCTATGATTTTAAAGATTGCCCAATGTCAATTTTAACTCGTTTAAATTGCCAAATATCTTGACTAATTTTAACTTGTTAAATTTTTTTTTGTTGACATATTTTTAATGGATTTCATGACATGTTTTTTTATTAGATTTTACTTTTATAATAATAATATTTTACGAGATCTTTTTAAATTATAGAGGTAGATTAGTATATTTATAGGGGGCAATGCAACCTTTCTCATACTATATGTAATAGAGACAATTGAATACCATTACATACATCACCCATGTTACTAACTTAGGTTTTTTAAAAATGTGAACGTAATCTGATCATGGGTATAAGACTCATAAAACATCTACAATAAGATAATAATCTTGTATCAACATTGTTATGCAAATAAAATAGAACTCATGAGTTGCAAAAGTACCATCATTGTGTAATAAATTTGACAATTGGAAATATTTTCTTTCACGTCATTGTTTGTTATAGCCTTTCACGTGGGGTCATTTGATATGTTGTAATAATTTCGAAATAGAATTGAATTCAAAATGATTTTGGCTAGGAATGACTTAGACTTTTATGGACGCAAAAGGGCTGTCAATTTGGTTATGAAGCTGCTTATTGAACTGAAATAACTGAATTTTTAACTGAATTAACTGAACTGAAATGAACTGTAACTGGATTTAACTGAACTGTATCAAACTGAAACTAAATTGAACTGATAATATAAAACTGAAACTGAACCATAACTGAACTGAACAAACTAAAACTGGAATTAACCGTTTGAAAGCTGAAATTAACTGTTAACCTAAAACTGAAACTAAAATTAACTGAACTGAGGTTAACTGAAACTGAACTTAATTGAACTGTAAGCAACTGAACCAAAATAAACCGAACCCGAACTTAACCGAAATGCATTCAACTGAACTGAAATAAACTTAACCGAAATAAATTGAAACTAAAATTAATTGAAACGAAATTGAAATAAACTGAAATTGAAATTAAATTGAAATAAACTAGATAATTAAATAAACAAACTATTTGAATCGTAATAAATTAATTTCAACGATTAATTATCTTCTATGTATTGTACAAATTAATTTGTAAAGTTATGGATCAATGAACTACTTTGATGACATGACATTAGCTTTCCCTCCAAAGTTAAAAATATTTTCCCTTATAAAAAGTTAATAAGCTAAGAAAGCTAACATTCCTTTATAAAAAGTTAATAAGCTAAGAAAGCTAACATTCCTTTATAAAAAGTTAATAAGAAAGCTAATGTATAATAATAATTACTATACACAAAATATCCTAAACTACCCTTATTAATCTATTATTTTACTCGAAATTATCTTTTAATATCATTCTTTTATTTTCACCCGACAGACCTCCCTTTCTCTTTCTCTTTTTCTATCTACTTGTGCAACCCTTCTCTGTCTCCATCCATAACCAATTTTTGCTAGATCTCTGCCATTTTAGCCGTTGAAAATTTGATCTAATACAAGATTAATAATACTCACACTATTGCGGTCATTTTGGTACCAATTTTGTGTGGTTCAAAAGTCATCCAATTTTTAGAAGTTTGAATTTTATGGGTTAAATTTGAAATTTTTGTATTTGAAGTTTTGTTCGAAATTCTTTTTTAGTGGTTTCTTTAATAAAGTTTGAAATTCTTGGTTTTAAGAGGTTTGATTTTATGGGTTTCATTATTTTTAGGTTCGAAATTTAGGGGCCTTTTCAACTTTTGGTTGTCAAATAGAGTTTGTTTGATTATGTTCTTCAATTTTCTGGGTTTGGATTTGTGTTGTTCAATTTTTTTTTTATTTTTTTGTGTTTCGTTTTTTGGGGTATATTTATACGTTATATTGATTTTTTTTTTCAAAAAAAGTTCTTCAACTTTTTTGGGGTATTTGTTATGTTCTTCAATTTTAAGTTTAGAATTTTTTGAATTTTTAAAATTCCCGTTTCTTTAAGTTTTGTTTGATGTTTTGGATCCTTTTTCTTCAATTTTTGCCTTTATTTTTTTCCTAGGTTTTTTTTTCTAATTTGTTTTCTGGGTTCAAATTCAATATTTGGGTAATATTTCTGTTTCTTTTGATTAGTGTCTGTCTTGTTAGACTATATATGTTTAATCCCTACATTTTTTTAGTGACTTCTTTGCAAAACGCTAAAGCAATCAAGAGATCTAAAATTTAATAAAGCAACGCACTGATAAATAGATATATCTTTGATTTTTAACACCAAAAGCCAAAATCACAATCGAATCTTGAGCTTTCTTTGGAAGGAAATATAATTATTGAATTATGGAACTGTTTATATAAGGGAGTGAAAGCAATTGTGATTGGTTGTTGAAGGCTCACATGGATTGATGATATGGCAAGGAGTTGTAATAGCTAAAATTACTTGGTGGGAAAATGAAACTTCACTTTTCACCACTTTACTTTCTATTTGTAAAAATTAATTCAATATTAATGATTTCTAAATAAATTTCTTAATTTAAAAAGTAAATCGCTTTCTTATTTCTATACTTTATGCAAATTTTGAGTATTTTTTATTATAAGATTAATTCAATGTTATAATGTTATTGGCATTTTTATAATTCTATATTGAAATCGAAGCGTACAAAATTACACCAAAAAAAGATAATTTGCGAAATATTTCATGAGTTTATTTATGAAATTGAAATAATTCGATTATTATGAACAACTTATCAAGTTGTAATAATTAGACCCAGGAATAGAAGGGAGATTTCAGTTAACCAATTCAGTTATGGTTCGTATTAAAATTTTGACAAGGTTTGAATCATCATCGAACAATCTAATTTATAACTTTTGACATGGTTGGTATACTCTCTAGATTTGTATGACTATATATATGGAACTATGATAAAAATGAAAATCAGACAGAGTTTTAGGCACAAACTGACAATGTAATCTACACCTTGAGACATGGTTTATATTGGTCTTAAGACAAGGTTACGAAAACAATATGCACTAATTCAAATTGTACAATGATTGAGAATTTTTAATCACTTTTTAACTCTAATCCTTCCTTATAGGAAAGTCCCTCATATCAAGAACTCCATCATAATATCATAAAGGGAACTGTTACAAGTGGTATTAAACAGCTTTTAGCCAAACAATGCAATTAAGTTAATGATTGCTATTAGAAACCCCATTCTAAGACTAATCGAATTAGATACTCTTGCTTCTTCAATCATCTTATAAAAGTAGACATTAAGATATCAACCAATAAATCAACTATAACCTACCATATTAGACATCTAATCTGCTCTTTCATACTAAATGTATGAAACTCTATTGTTATTAGACTGTTGATACAAACATCTATCTCCATAAGATATGTATTGTCGTAAAGCATCATAATAATTAACTTCGATACTATATTAACCAAAACCGAACCAATCCGAAATCACGGATCCCAATTCAATTGAATTGAATTCATCCCTTATGAACCAAAACCAAACCGAATATCGTATCAACTAAACCGGTTTAACTGATGTCAACCAAAAATGAATTGTACTTAAATGAATCACGATTCAACTGAATTGATTTGAATCGATACCAAGTTACCAACCAAAACGAACCAAACCGAAATCACGGCTCACTGGAATTGAGCTGAACTGATACCAACCAAACTTAACTAAACTGAATTGGTTTTCGCTTCAACCGAATTGAACTGAATTGTTATCAACCAAAACTGAACTGAACTGAACTGAACTTCTATTCTAACTGCATTGAACTGAACTGTACTAAACTGAACTGTTTCAATCTGCCCAAAACTGAACTGAACTGAACTTGGTCAAACTGAATTGAACTGAACTGTTACCAACCGAAACTGAACTGAACTAAACTGTACTGTCATTAAACTTAATTGAACTGAACTGAACGGAATTGAACTGAACAGTTTGGTTTCAACCATAACTGAACTGTTGAACCGAATTGACAGGCGGACGCAATGTGTGTGTCGAATAGACAAATATTCATTATATAGGCAAATACATAACAGTAATAGACATATTATTTTAATTTGTGCTAAATAGTTGCTGATATTTTCTTGAAACATACATACTTCGTATATTCTTTGATTATTAGTTTTGTTGTTAAAATTTTTTACATGCAAGTTAGTAATAAAGTATGATAGTGATTATTTTAAAAATATAAACACCTAGTTCCTGTTCTCGTCAACTTATTTTGATAAGTTTCAGTAACATTAAGTTCATTTAAGAAAAAATAAGTTTGGTTCAGTAGTGATAAGTTCAGTCCAGTAAAAATAAGTTCAGTTCAATAGTAATAAGTTCAGTTCGGTAAAAATAAGTTCAGTTCAGAAAAAATAAGTCCAATCCTTAAGAAATTTGTTAACGTTTCAGTAAAAATAAGTTCAGTTAAGTACCAATAAATTCAATTCAGCACTAATAAGTTCAGTTCAATAAAAATAAGTTCAGTTTTTAGCAAAATTCAGTTGACAAAAACAGGGCCATATTGTATAATTTTATTTTTTTATTATATGTGATATTATCCTTTTTAGAACATTATTATTTAACTCCCTAACTTATTTTATTTCAAATTTGTATTCATGACATGTTTTTTTTTTAAAAAAAAAAACTCCACGATTAAGTTTTAATGAAGGTAGTTGCACACTTGCACCTTGAAATAATAATAACTAGTTTTCTGGTGCACGCTATGCGTGCCTAGTTAAAACTTACGTGAAAAAAATATGTTATTATATATTCAAATTAGACAGTCTTTGATTTCATTGTACAGTGATAAGTTCGAAAATTATGTTAGGTTTTATTATATGTTTGTCCTTTTAGTTTTTACCATAAATGTTTTAAGTTAATTTTTTTGGTAATTGATTTTTATTTTTAAATTTTGGTAAATTTTAAGCTTTTTTCATATGCAAATTTTAAAATMTGAAAGGAATTAATTGAGGGAACATTAAATACGCAATTTTTCATTTACTAAAGGGGTAAATAAGACATTTCATAGGGGGACACCATACCTCCCCTTGACTTATATAATAGAGATATATAGATACATGTATTGTTTTTAAATTTATTCTATATTAAATGTGGTTTTACCTCTTTATAAAATTTATTGATTAACTTTATAACTTATTTGATCTCAAATTTGTATTTATTTCATAATTTTTTTATTAAGATATATAATAAAAAATTTAACAAATGTAATTGTACATTGTAAATKGTCAAAAAATGATTACGTATGTAGTAAAAAAATTCATTAAGGGTATGATATTAATCTCATTTGGACACCATTATCTCCTCCCTTAGYTTAAAGAGATACTAATTTTATGTGCACGCGATACATGCATAGATCCGTGAAAATTATATTTCATGAAAAATGGTTTTATAGTATGGAGTATACATAATCAAAATAAAATGTTTATAGTTAATCAACAATAGAATTTATTTGAATTGACTTGAAATTCAAAAATAGTATCATATATGTTTCCATCTAATTTGGAATAATAGTCATTTTTCACTAATTAACTTACATAAAAAATGCATTTTCTATTTTAAATTATTGAATAAGTGAAGGGTAGTTTAGGCACATCAATTAATAAATTTTTAAAATTCATTAAGGGTATAAAAGACATTTAAGAGGGGGGACACCATCTTCCTTCCCCCTTCCCTTATATAATAGAGATAATAATAATTAAATTAGAAAAAGCAATTAATAATATATCGAATGTAAGTTAATTAACTATAACACCCTTATTGATTGTGTATTGAAGATATTTCATTAAGGGTAGGGTGATTATTTTGCATGGACATACCTCCTGCCTTCTCTTATATAGTAGATACCTATGTTTGGATTGAAGGAAATGAAAGGAAAGGGAGGGAAGGAAGATAGAGAGATGAAATTTCTTTCATTATTTGGATAACAATGAGAAAGGAAGAGTGTTGAAGAGGAGAGAAATGGAGGAATTTATTTGTAAGAAAATTGACCACTCTAACAATGAAGAGATTAGGAAGAAAAACTCATCATTTTTATCTCCCCTTCCCTTTTTCTCTTCCTTTCCCCCTCTCATCACCTACCCTTTCTTCATTCTCCCCCTTAGGCCCTATTCTCATCAGATTAATTCAATAAGTTTTAGTAAAAATAAGTTCAGTTAAGTAGTAATAAATTCAGTTTAAAATAAGTTCAATCTTTAAGAAATTTGTGAAGATTTCAGCAAAAATAAATTAAATTTAATAAATATGAATTTAGTTCACTAAAAATAAGTTCGATTCAACAAAATTCAGTTGACGACAACATAACCTTACTTATCCAAACAAAGCCTTAATACAAGTTACAACTTACAAGTTACAACGATGGCATGAGTTGGATTCCGAGTTGCAAATTTACTTGGATTGACTTGAACTTAAATAGATTTATATTGGGCCTTTAAAATGTAATGGTGTAACAAGAATGCTTTTAAGGACTTACGAATAGCCCAACTGGGATACCATGAACTCACGGAGTGGTTATACTTTTACTTTCTCCTTTTTAAATTATTTATTTATTATTTTTTTTACGAGGAACGATGGTTTTATTTATATAATAGCTTTCTCCGCATCTACATTAACAATAGAAACGAACTTAAAAAGACTTAAAGARTAAAAACGGAGACTAAAACCACAATACCTAAACTTGTTTCTAATCACGTCCATCTCCACAAAAGTGAATACAATCATGTAAAAATGATAAAATATCGATGTCAAAGCATCTTTCAATAAAATCGTCACCACTAGTGTTGTAGATGTTATGGCAAAAACAACCGCTCCATAGATCAAATCCTTCTGAGTTAAAATCATCTTCCCAAACTCAACGACACTGAAAATAAAACCTATACGGAGACACAACAATGCCTACAAAAACAAATAAAATAAAATATAGGAAAAACAAAACAACTAAAAAACGAAACAACTAATAAGGAAGCCACGACCGAAACCCTAGACGAAAACAACCTAAGCACCGTAACAACACCGCTTCGCCAGAGCCTGACAACGCTGGAAACCACCCCTTCAGCCCACAATCAATATGAAATCCACCAAGGTTTCAAGCGCAATTCAATCCGTCAAAAGTGTCTGCACCAGAAGATCGCAAAAACCCGATCTGCGGCTACGCGTGTATATCAAGATCGTGTAAATCAGGGACTGCTACAAACTTTCAAAAGAGGACGAAAGTATGGGTGCGAAACGGAGGAAAAGGACGAGATGGGTGACTCGCTGACAAAGAGGGTTGTGGCTCTACGACACCGTCGAGCCTCTTAGGCCACAACGTTTGAAAACTAGGCGAAGTAAAAGAGAGGGAATACGATAACAGAATGGAAAGCTAAAGAAAAAGATGAAGATAAGGAAGATTAGAAGAGTGAAGCATAAGAGAAGCCCTAAAGCCAGAAGACTGGTGGAACACCAGACGAGAGAGCGAGAGAGAAAACTCTCTCGACATAAACCCTAGCTCTCTCTCTCGAGAGAAGGGACTTTTTTTAAAATTTTATTTTAGGTGACCCTCTTTCTTTCTTTCCTTTTCTTTTTTAAAAAAGAAGTGAAATAGAGAGATTTATTGAATAAAAAGAAGTGTAATAGTAGCTGCATTGGAAGGTTTTTTTACTTCCCCAAGTAGCATTCAACGGAGCTTGGGATTTCGGGGTTGAGGTTTTCGGGGCTTGGGGTTTCGGGGTCGAGGTTCTTGGGGTTTAGCTAGGGTTCTGGGATCAGGTTTCTTGGGGTTTGGGGTTTAATTTTAGGGTTAGGGTTCTCGGAGTTTGGGGTTTCGGGGTTAGGTTTCTTGGGGTTTAGGGTTTTAGGGTCGGGGTTCTCGGGGCTGGGGTTTGTGTCAGGGTCGGGCTTCTCCCTGAGCATGTTCAAGGGTTGGGGTTGTTGGATGTACTTTTTTGGGTATTGTAAGAGGATAGCACTTACGGTTTGTGCTTTGCCGCTCTCTGGAGATAGAAGTTATGTCTAAGCCGGTGGCCTTTGTCGTTAAACTCCATTCAAAGGAGCATGTTTGGTTTAGCAATGATATCAACTATCATTGCCTTAAAAGATTTTCATCTAAAGGAGGCAACCCATCCGTGGGCGTTTAGTTGTCCAGTGTGTACAAGACTCTCGTGCACCGAGAGCTTGAAGGTACCTCTAAGGGAGGGTACTGATCGAGGATTTTGAGGTCTTTTCACAAAAACCCTCACAATGTAATATAGTGGAGGGATCGATCATGAGGACCTACGAAAGTGGTTAAAAGGCTTAGGTAAGGGTCGATGTTTTTGGTTTGGCAAGAATCGAGTAAATACAACTAATTCAATTAAATAAAGAATCTAAGGCATGTGAACCGGAAGAATCCAAATAACTCGGGAACGTCTCACCAAAAAATGAAATCCGAGAAAAGGGGATAGCTCTTTCTTCTTTTTTCTCACCGTCCTGCTAGGGCCCCAATTAAGAGATTGAGGTTGAACAAAAGAAGGTTGGTATCCCTTAAGGCCACACCAAGTCTCCCTCAAAATAACCCACCATTCTAACGAAAGCAAAACGACAATCCTAAACACTCTAACCCTCTCTCGAGGCATTGTCATGTCCATGGTCTTTTAAGGTGTAAAAAGATAACAAAATTGCTCATAGACAAAGCATGAAATGAAATCTAACAACGAGAATAACATTGATCAAGGGTTAACTAAATGCTCACAACACTCAAAGGCCACCTTTCCCTTTATTCCATTTATTTGGCAAGACAAACCCCCTAATTATTCAATACTTCCATCACACAAGCCCTAGAAAAAAGACTACTCACATATGATGGGGTTGAAAGCAATTAAACATGAAGAAAGCAATAAACTAGAGCTAAAGATGATTAACTACTCAAAACTCAACAATAAACAAATGATAAGGGATAATAACTACTAACTACTAACAATATCAAGCGACAAAAACAAAGGAAAGGAAGAACTAAAGAGATAAGTGAAGAAAATACCGAAATTGCTTGTATTAAAATGCTAGGAATGATTAACAAATGCCCAATTTTGAATACAAGAATAAGCAATAAATGTATTTCTCTCTCTCTCTCTCTCTCTCTCTCTCTCTCTCTAAATAGGTTTTCTAAGCTCAGGGGAATAAGTGAAAGTGAGCATTAAATGAAGCATAAGTGTAATAAATGATCAAATGAGTATATATACATAAGAGAAATGGGCCAAAAACAAGAGGAAAAATCCAGAAGCCCAATGGAGGAACGATCGCTCCAACCCAAACCCTAAATCGAGCAATTTTTCTTCTCTGGTCGCTCCAGTTTGGAGCGGTCGCTCCGTATGTGAGTAGCGGTCGATCCAAGGTCGCCCTTCGGGTCGCTCTTAAGCTACTGGAAATTCCTTGAACGTTCTGCAAGAAGATGAGCGATCGCTTTATTTTTGAGGAGCGGTCGCTCCTTGATCGCTTTTAAGGCTCTGGAAATGCACTAGAACCCTATAGATCGCTTTCTAGAGGAGCGGTCGCTCCTTGGCTTCGGAGCTATCGTTCCACTTGGCTCTTGACTTGATTTTTCCTTCTAAGCTCCCCTTTTTGGCCTTTTTCTTCCATGCCTCCAATGCTCCCTCAATTAAGCTCAACACCCGCATAATACTCAACCACGTGTCAAAGTAGGTGTCGGAACCTCCAAAACACATCAAAATTGCATCGTTTCATCAATAAAGGTTCAAATTAACTAAAGTGATGCAATTGAGCAAAATAGGGACAATTATGCACATAATAAAAACTCAAACTAAGGTTCAATTTAGAGTGAAATGAGTATAATAAGTGGCCCTAAGTACCAGTTATCATGTACTTAGCTTGTTCCGAATCGTCGCTAGTTCAGACGTCTCTCATCAGAACCAAGAATCCCAAGTTATGACGTTCGGTCTCAAGGATTGCTCTATAGTATAGGTCATGGTTTCTATGCCTTTTGTATGGTCCAGGTGTTTCGGCCAATGCATGTAGGTTTCTCTCATCAGTCTCCTTCAACCGCCAGGAGAATAGGACTTAGTTTTATGCTTTGTATTGTTCTTTTTTTATGTTCGTTTACGTTGTCTAATTTATTCTAGTGTTGCTTTAAGAGGAGAAGTGACTCGTTTGTAACAGTTGTTTCGTTTTGTTATTGTTAGTAGTGTCTCTAGGAGCAAGGTTTTCTCAACCCATGTAAAGACTGTTTGTGTCGGGAAAGGTACTGAACCTGTTTTCTAGCTAGTACCCTTTGCCAAAAAAAAAGAGTAGCATTGGGTCCCTCCTAGGGGAACCTCACTAATGCAACAACCTCCCCATGTAATAGGCCAACTCATACGATAGGTCGCGCCTTAAATATTGATGAGCTTTTATTGTGGGGCCCACATCATGCAATTCTCTTTTTTTTTTTTGTTTTTCCTTCACCTTTTTTTACCAAAATTGGTTATATAGAATAACTAAACTACGTCTTATCTTTCCAAAGAAGAGCAACGAATCCTGTAAATTAGACACCTTTATAAAATAAAGTTATACATGATAACTAAACTCAAAATAAAAGATGTGTATGTTACATTGCAATATTTTCCAAAAAAATTAAGGAGTTGCAAGTGATGGTATACAATCACCGAAAACAACAATAATACATGAACATAAGCTTGAAAGGGCTTACACATGATAGTTCTCCATTTGTATGTCTTTGGAAGTCAAAGGAACATATTCACCAAGATAACCCTCAAGATGATCAGCCAAAGAAGACTTATCAATATTCTCATGATGATAAGACTTGCACACAAAGTAGATGATTGTTTGAACAACAAGCCCAAATAAAAGAAGGATTGTCAACAACACAAAGCACAAAATCCCATAACCAATTTTGCCCAGAATACCGACCCTCCAATCAATCACCTCTGATTGCTCAAACAAAACTTCAATACCAACCAAACAAAGGGTGAACACGACGAACATGGCAGTTGAAATTCCCATTTTGCCCTTGATCAACACTTTGCTCTTCAACATCGCTTGAATCCCGTAAGTGTCTTCCAACACGGAAACAACGCTTGCCAAATGCCATATTACACTAATATAAGCAAACCCAATGAAGTACAATATCATCAATACCCAAAAACCTATGTTTCCAATTAGCTCGCCATTAGGGTAGAATAGCATGAACCATATGAGAATGGCCAACATCCAGATTATAAACCACGCAAAGTTGTACAGAAACATTACGCCGAAATTCCACAAGAATGTGACCACAAGCCGTTTCCAAACCTTAGGAACCACACTCAAGATCTTCTTAAAGGTGATGTCCTTGCCCGTGTACACACAAGCAATGGTGTAGACTATCGCGGAGGTGGATAGGAGGGAAAATATGAGGAGGAATATGAAGTAGGCGAGCTTGATCAACCAAAAAGTTGTCCATTCGGAGGTGATCCTGTTAGAAATTTTGTTGTATAGAGGGGTTCCCTGCGGGATGTAATTCAAGGTGTCGGCGTTGGTGATGATCTTGCTAGATAGGAACGTGGAGAATCCATCATTTGCTAGGAAAACACAAGAGAGAGGGATGATCAAGGTGAGAGTTAGCTTGGTGAATATCTTGGGCCATTTGAAGATGATATTAATGGATTCTTTGAGGATGCCGAAGAAGCCTAAGAATTGAAGCTCTTCCTGTTCTCGATCCATTAATGGAATTGCTGATTATGAATTTTGTGAATGTTAGGCTGTTAAAGACGGAGCTTTAATGGAGTCATTGTTCCTTGATTTAAAGTCAATGTTCAATTGGCAATGTAGAAAATGTCAAGCATTGACTTTATGTTAATCTTCTTCCCTTAGTCGTGTACCAAAACACAGACTTTGCCGTGCATATTCAGATCTAGATGYATATAATATAAGTACATGTCATATTTGGCTTAATCGTAAAGTACTAGTGTTTGGACCTAATCTTTCATGAAGTTTTATTTTTATCAATGTGGGACCGTTTGATTTATTCGTTTATTKACATTTGATAATCGATATTACAACATTTTTTTTTCCAAAGTACCATAACTAAAAAAACCGATGGGAATTTATGTGAAAGCTTATAAGGAATTGCCAACTTGGAGCAAGCAACTTGTTTATATATATGTATATATATAATTATATATATATATATATATATATATATATATATATATATATATATATATATATATTATATATATATTATATATATATATATATATATATAATATATATATATATATATTATATATATCTGATTTAGGATCAAATGAGAAGCATCCTTAAAATAAGAAGCGTAAGAAGCAATCTTGATCGTTGATTTTTGAATCAAGGGTCAAGATTTATTTCATGAAAAAAGTAAATGTGCATAATTTTATACATGAATGTGCATATTTTTATACATAATTGTGCATTTTCATAAAAAAATGCACTTCATCTATGGAAAATTTGTGCACATTCACTATAAAACTTATGCACATCCTAGCCGTCCATCTTAAAAATCAAGGCCAAGATTGCTTCTCACACTTCTCATTTTAAGGGTTCTTCTCATTGATCTCCTAACATATATTATATATATATATATATATCATATGAAAATATAATTGATTGTGTGTCTTAACTAATTTAGTTGGCTAAATTCTTGAGAGTTAATAGCTAAACCTTAATACTTTCTCCGTTTTTTTATATTTTGTGCATTTACTATTTGGGGAATTTTTTTAGGAATAATGTATTATAATGTCAATGAGGTTTAAAAGTATAAATAGATTTGAAAGAGAGTGTGTAAAAATTTCAAAAATAGATTAGAGAGAGAGTGCACCATTATGAAATAAAGCACAATGTATAAAACATTATAAATCAGTCCAATGAAAAAATTGTACAGTACATTCAAAATCGAATGAAATATGAATTACTATTTTTTAATCATTGCCCTTGTTGTTTGATAACCCCTAAAGGCCGAGCCGCCAAAGGGTTAACTGAGTGGTAAGCTCCTTTGCTCATGACTTTGAGGTCTCGACCAGGTTCGAGCCTTCCCCCAATGTTTTGCTTCCCCATCCCCCGTTACACTGTTATCGAGATAGGATATGTGAAGGAATTCATCCGTCTATCTTATTATTTAAAAAAATAATATTGAATTTAACCCCCAAATAAGAGTTTTCCTGATTTCGTCATGTAGTATGTAGTTTAGTTTTGATAGCGGATATTGTTTGATTTTTTGACATTAAGTTTTTAAAGATTGGTCAAGTATCAATATCTGATTGAGCTCTTTGAACATATAGTCGGTTGGTTATCTTTCAAAAAATCATTGGACTTCCGTAAGGTTGATTCATTATTACGTTTAAGGGTGTCAAATCAGAATGTCCGTATAGTTTCGAGTTAATCCAAACAGGTTGAGTTCATTTCGGTTCAAGCGAATTGTTTTAGTTGAACAATCCAATTTAATAAAGATTGGGCCAACCTTCGGTAACGAGACAAACAATTTACTTCTTTTTCGTGATTCGTTTAGCTCGGTCTCCTGACATTAGCGATCGGGACGAAATTTATTTGGTCTGAAAGCGGTTCGGATTGTTCATGTAAACTTACAAGAACAGGTTGTGTTAGGGTGGTTCGAGTTGTTCGATTTTGTGTTCGAGTGATTTGTCAATATATTAGGTATCATTTTTACTTAATAGTTTGTAGGTTATGTATCACAACTTATTCTTGTAAAAATTAGAAACATAAGGTAGACTCATTATCTAATTAGATGTTTTAATACTGATGAAGGTATAGTATACACGTTGTAAGGTGTTTTATTAGGGTTAATGTTGTTTTAAAACTATATATATTTAAGATTAGACAAAATTGGAATTGCAAGCTATTACAAAATTAAATAATATGGTTCAAATAGTTTGGGTTGATTTCAGTTCGGATTTAATTATGTAACGGGTTGATAAGAATTCAATTCAATTCAGGTTTGTTCATAGTATTATTAGCGGTTTAGTTACAGTTCAACTTCAATTTAAGCTAATTTCGGTTCAGTTTCAGTTCAGTTAAGATTTGTATTTTTAAGCTAAAAGCAATTTAGGTCTCTTTTAGTTCAGGTTAATTTCAGGTTAAGGGTCACTTTCAATTTAGGTTTTTGATTCTGGTTGAAAACAGTTCAGTTAATCCAGCGGGTTGCAACCCAAACTAACACCCCTAATTACCTTCACCAAAACATAAACCGGATTTGGCTACATCTACCCATTGGGTAATCCACCCATTACTAATAGAACCAATAAAATATTATTATTAGTTTAGGTGAGGGCTCCACCATTAACACTTTTTACACTCACAATTAAAGATGGATTGTTTACTCGGTGGGTAAACAAAGTTTTTCCTAGTTCATTTTTAGCTTTTTATATGTAGCATTAATGTTGCATGTAGCATTACGGATTTACGGCTATGTTTAAGCATTAAAATAATTTCTTAAAATGAAAATAGTTTAAAATTTTAAGACAAAATTACACATAATTTGACACAATAAATGTTTAATTTAATGTTTTTTTAGAATTATGTTATATACAGGTCTAAGGGCTACATATAAGAAATAAATAATTTTATTAGTGGAAACAATTTAGAAAAACAAGATAAAAATCTCTCAATATAATCAAGTTATTAAATGCTTTATCGAGATTTTTCTTTTTTTTTTTTCTTTTTTTTGTTACATTTTACACACTTATACATAGCCCTTAAGGTTATGTATAACATTTTCCTTCATTTTATTTTAACCTTGATATATGTTTTACATTGTCTTATACATAGCCCTTAAGGTTATGTATAACATTTTCCTTCATTTTATTTTAACCTTGATATATGTTTTACATTGTCTTTTTTAAATTTTGATTTTCATAATAGAAGAAAAAAGAGTTAAAATGTTAAATCGCTAATTCCGATCGTAGTTTAATTTCTTACAACACTTTTCTTCTTGTTTGATTGCTTCTAATTTTTTTCTTCATTTTTTTAGTTTGCCAACTTTTTTTCATGAGCTTGTAGAAATACACTAATATTTTTCTTTACATTTTTTCATTCTTGGTTTGCGAGTTGTGTGCTAACCTTACAACCACATTCATTTTATGTTCATTTGTAATAAATAAGTATAAAAATTTATTCATTCGTTTAAAATTGATAAATGAAAAAAAACTAGGAATTTGATCGTTTTTGTTTGATGCACATTTGCAAGTATGCAACAGGGAAAGAGTCAACATATAGTACATAGATAATTAGATATAGGTTACATAGGTACGTTAATGAATAATGACATGGACGTGGTAGTGTTGGTACCGCGTTATTATATGTATGCAGTAATGCAGTATTATGCACGCACGCCCTTCAGACTCCAGTCTTCCTCCATCATATCGTTGGCTTTATTCGACTTTTCTTACTTGTAGAATGGGTTCCTTGTCTAACATCATCCACATATTACTTATCGGTATGGACTTTGGAGTCTGTCTCATACGTCAAGCTTTGTTCAAGCGTTGATCCATTCAGTTAAACTCTACGGGATATTTGGTAGACATTTCGTAAATGGAATTGAATAAATGAAAATTATTTATTAGCTAAATAATGATACACGTTAACTTTGATGTATGTTTGGTATTTTGATAAAATGGAGCAATTTGAAGAGTTTATGATTTGAAGTGAAAAGGAAACACATTTTGTTTGCATTAGTTAAAAAGGGTAACAATTTTGGGGATTTTATTACCCTTTGAAAACAGTGTTTGTTACTTGTAACTCATACCAAACTACAAGAATAATCGAAATCACTTATTCGGTTACATTTTTTACAATTCAAATTTATCATACAGAGCTGAACTTATGGTTGTCTCTATTGTCTTAGATATGGCTCGTGGGCGGTCTCAATTCTAAACATCCGCAAGCTTGAATTTCAAATGGATAACGAGGCTTGTATTGCAGTGTTGAAAAATTCATATTATCAGGGTGATGAGTGCTTTCATGCTATTAATTATGCTCGTAAGTTAGTTAGGGCATGTTTGGTTGGATTTTTCTCAAGGCACAATTACCAATAACTAACCTCTTTTGTAACTTTTTAGAAACAACTACCCGCATTGTTTTTTTTAAATAAAACAGCTACCCGCTTTTTACTTTTTCTTTGCAAACCACTACCTCTTAATAAATTTACCAATCTAACTACTGCATCATGAACCACCACTCCCTCATTGCCCTTATTTCTAGCCATCGACCACCGCCTTCCATAGGAGCAGCCACCAACAGCATCACAGAGCAGTGCAGCACCCCATGAGCACCACCAGAGTAGCGTAGAAGCCCCCCAGGCCAGCACCACAAGCAGCGCAGCAGGCATATGACCTCGTAGCAACCCACGAGCTCCACCCCCTTTTGTGACCACCCTCCTCCAGCCTCCCTCACAATTCTTGCAGCTACAACCATCGACTCGAAACCACCACAGCACAACTCACAACCACCACAACCACCATTAAACCACTATAAATCAGCCACCAAACACATGAAACCACCTTCAAACCCTTTGCAATAAACCATCGAGCAACACCAACACCAACACCAACCACAAACCACACACTCGCACAATTATATGTGTTGCAACCCTTAAATAAAAAATAAAAACCCCCAAATTGATTTGGTGGTGGTGGTTTTGAAGCAGATGTTGTTCAAAGTACTGGTGGTTTCAAATGGGGGTGGTTTACGTAGGCAACATTGATAGAATGCGATGGTGTCAAAGGTGGTGGTTTTGAATTGGGGGTGAAGGCGAAGGGAGTGGTTTCAAATTAGGGTGACTGCGAAAGGGGATAGTGTCAAATGGGGTGGTGTCGGTGGTGGCTAGGTTGGTGGTTGAACTCTAGAAGTGGTGGTTCGTTGTGGTTTGATTGGTTGTAATTAACGCCGTGAGCATAAAACTGACAAGAGGTAGTGGTCCTCAAAGTTAAGTAACGATGTGGTAGTTGTTTTTAAAAAAACAATGTGGGTAGTTGTTTCTAAAAAGTTACAAAAGGCGGGTAGTTGTTGGCAATTTACCTTTTTTTAAATGGATTGGAATGGAGTTAGAATCCATTTCATCCACTCTATTGTTTGTTTGATGCATATTATTATGGAAACTCATACCCAAGAGATTCTAAATCCATCCCGTGCCCCTAAAATCTCATACCCACCTTACCCCAAGATTCACAACTCATTCCATCCATGATACAAACCCTAATATTTTTTTTAAATAAAAAAAACAACAAGCCACCTTTTCCACCACCTTGCCAGCACCCATTTCGACCTTGTTGCCCTTGTGCCACTACACAACCGCCACCCCAGTGCCACTCTGAGCAGCCTCTGGCACTGCTTATCTGCCACCCCTTTGCTACTGTTAGCAGTCGCCCTTCGCCACTATTCATTCGCCGCCCCTCTGCCATTGGTCCCACTGCCCATCTGCCGCCCCTTGTAGGCTGTTTTTCATCGCCTTGCCTTATGCTTTCGTTTCTTTTTTTAAAAGAAAAAAAATGGACCTTTGTGAAAATGACATGAATTTTTTGAGTTTTTGGTAGTGAGTAGAATGTGGGTTGTAATGAAGTCTCTAACATTATGTTATGGACAATTTTTTAATTTTTTTGTTATGTTTTTTACAAATCAATCAATTTGAAGTTTTTCAATTTGTTGATTGAAAATAGTAGAATGTGTAATAGTGTATATATGTCAAAATGTGTTAAATTTAGACAAAGAATTCATTCTATCCTACGATTGAACCTAACAATGGAAATGGATTTTAAACCTATAACGAAATTGAACCAAACAGTTTTTGATTGGTATGGATATCCATAACATTTCAATCCTTCCAAGTGAATCAAACAGGACCCTTAGTTTGGGAGATTGACAAGTCCGTTTAGTGCATTGTTACCAAGAGGGAAATAAAGTGACAGATTAATTGGCCAATATGAGAGTTATTAAATTAAAGTAGATATAGTAGCGTTCTTTAATAATCCTTGTGAGGATATTGTTAGCATCCTTAAATTAAGGCGGATCATTATGGTTGTACGACACTTATGTAATACAGAGTAGATAAGTAGTTTCGAGGCCTCGCCTCTTTTGCAAGAAAAAAAATTCATACCAAACATTGTAAAATTAGTTGAGCAAATTTTGGAACTATGTAAATCTCTAAAATTTATTTGTCAGATCAGATGAGAAGGTCATGGGTATAAACTATGATATTATGATTAGAGACCTTTGTATTTGGTTTCGGTGAGCATGTTCAAATATTGTGTCATTTGATCACTGCACGTATAAAGGGTGAAAATTTAAAAATTAAATCTATGATTGATTTTTAAGAGATTGAACAAGTGGTTAACGAGGAAGTGCACACAAGCATGGGATAACAAGGTTGCACACATTTTTTTTTATGGTGTCACAACAAAGTGCAATAGTGAGAGTGAGAAATAGCTCGAGTGGTTAAAACTTCCCTCCCGATTCCAGGAGATCTTGGTATCGATTCTCATCCCTGCCCTTGTGACTATCTTAACACACCAAAAAAAAGTGCAATGGTGTAAGATTATTTCTAAATGGTGTCAAATGTTGATGGTGTAAATTAATTTTTTGGCAGGCCCAAATTTTTTATTGGTGTGAAATAACCTTTTGATAGTGTGAAATCACTACTACATAAAAACACTAAAGCAACACCTTATTGCAACGGTTTGATCTATAGCAACGGTCTATGGCAATGGTCTATGGCAACGATTTGGGTCTATGGAAACAGTTATTAACAATGGTTTAGGTTAACCGTTGTCGTAGATACCCTAAAGAAATAGTTTTTTTCATCTATTGCAACAATTTAGAGTAACCGTTGCCTTAGATGAAAACCAATTTAATTTAATTAAGAAGGACATGGTGACCGTGAAGCTTCTAACCCTCATTTTGGCGGTTCACGAAATTTTGGACGAAATTCGAAACCCTCATATTCATTTTCACTTTCAATCCCTCAATTTCATTTTCAAACCCTAACTCACATTCTCTCAATCTCGTTCGCACTCTCAATCTCGCATTCTCACTCGAATCACTCAGACACACTCATGAAATTCCATTTTCACACTCAATCATCCCTAAGCACATTTTTCACTCAAAAAGTTCAAATTTTTTTGAAAAAATATGGGAAAAAAAGGCATGTAGTTTTGTGCGATTTTGGACGAAATTTTGGGTTGACTTTTGGATCGAATTAGTGTTTTTAGGCAAGTTTGGTTCAAATTACTACTTCTATGTGTAATAATCTACTCGATTTGGAGCACTGAGTTCAAAAATATGCAATTATTGTTCGAGAATTGAAAGTTTTGGTTCGTTTTAGGGATGATTTTGCTCCAAATTGTTCTGGAATTTCTGCTCCAACATGTTTGCTCGATTATTTTCATTTCATGTCAAAAGAAAATTGAGTTTTAATTTGATTTATTTCACATTATGTCCGAATTTAGCAACTCGATCATGTTCGAAAATCTACTCGAACATATTTTTGTTCAACTAAATGGCCGGCATTGCAACTCGAACTTCTTGAGTTTGGGCAGTTTACGCGTGATTTTGTTCGAATTTTTGGAATCACAATTCAAAATTCTAGGTCGTGCTATTTTATTCAGATATCTGCTCGAAAATTGTAAGTTTGGGTTCGAAATCTCCAAAATGTCAACATTATGGGTTTGACTAACAACTTGAATAGTTCAAATGCAATTTTGGGTCATTTTGTGATGATTGAATCAAAGACTAAGATTTTTATTTTTTAGTTGGCTAAACAAAAAGATGAAACAAGGGAAGAGACAATGGGAGCCAAAATATCAAACGTTCGTTAACCCTTCGTTTAAAAACCAAAAACATTATTTTTAAAAGTTCAAGGTTATCTAAGATAATTTCCTTTTTTATGGGAAAAGAGAGTCTTTCGAATTGGGCCAAGCTCATGGACCATGGTCGAAAATCTTAATCCAAACACCTTTTCCCATTGTTTTATTTATGAAAAAACCATTGGTGTAGTGGTCATCATTGGTACTGATAGAGAATATATTATATTTTCAAGCCCTAACCATCAGCTTAACATTTGGTTGAGATGGTCTACTGACATGGTATTGGAGACTAGGTTGAGTGTGATTGATCTAGGCCAAATTAAGGACAACTCACATGTGAGGGGAAGTGTTGAGCTTGGATTACTTGTGCAAGACAAAGTGTATGGGTGGTCTGGGGTTTAGAGATTTAGGTGTTTTCAAAGATGCTATGCTGGTTCAGCAAGCCTGGAGACTGATTCGAAGCCCCAATTCACTGGTTGGGCGTGTTTTTAAGGCTAAATACTACCCTCATTCAGACTTTTTGGATACGACACTTGGGTGGCGGAGTAACTATTATTCTTGGAGAGGTATATGGGGTGCTAAATCTCTGGTTAAGAAAGGGCTGGTGTGACTGATTTGAAATGGAAAAGTGTTCATATTTGGGAAAATGCTTGGACAATTGATGAGGAGAGGAAGTACATCACGAGTGCAAGATCGGAGGACATCACCTTTGTTTGTGATTTATTGTAAGAAGATACAAGGTGTTGCAATGTTGAGTTGGTTGAATCAAAGTTACACGCGTGATGTAGGCTGATAGAATATATGGGAATATATTCTTATTATGTAAATAATTATGGTAGAATTATTTTATTTTATTTGTATATTTGTAATTCCCTAGTTTAACCTAATCAAGGTTGTATATAATGTAAATTATCAATCAATAATAATTTACGACAAATATTCTTTCATGGTATCACGAGTTTTGGGTTATTTCCTCTGACCTATTGTCTCACTTCCGCTTTCTTTTTGGCCGCATACTTCTTCCTCAAGCGCCCATATTTCCTTCTCCATGGCCGAGTCTCCTAAGTCTATCCCGCTACTCTCCTCACTAATATCAAGCAACATGTTCCCGTTGTTCTTGTTTACACGGGTACAGAGTATAAAAACTGGTCTACCTTGTTCAAACTCCATTGTCGTGCCTTCCTCGTCATTGAAAATATTAGTCCGGATGAAGATACAACTCTGCTTAAGGATCCTACCGCCAAAGCGCTATGGCAACGCCTTGATGATATTGTCCGACAATGGATTTACGGGACTATATCTCATGATCTACTCAACTCCGTTCTTGAGCCCGATGACAAAGCCATTGATGCGTGGAATCGCCTTGAGAATTTTTTCCATAATAACAAGTCTACTAGGGCTTTTAATCTTGACTCTCAATTCACCAATACTTATTTGGAACAATTTGATGGTGTCAAACCCTATTGTACTCATCTCAAAACACTTGCGGATAATCTAAAAAATGTTGGCAATCCCGTCTTGGACCATCGCATGGCTTTGCAACTTCTCAAGGGCCTTTCGGATGATTACAAGGGTTTTCGTACGTCAGTTCGTCATCTCCGGCCGCTTCCTACGTTTGACGAACTGCGGTCCATGCTTGAGTTGGAGGAACAGAGTAATAACTCCGATCATGCCAATAACGTTCGCACCGAAGCCCTTGTTGCGCAGACCCCAACCCACCCATGCCTTTTGCTGCGTCCCCTGCTCGTGGTGGCAGTGGTCCCTCTCTTGGTGGTGGTCGAAAACATGGGAAGGGGAAGGGAGGCGGCAAAGCTCGCGGCCAACGACCCGTCACGCAGCATGGTTCCCAGCAGAACTTACAACCTGCTGCCTCTGTGTACTCGCAGCAACACCAATAGCCTGTTTTGGCTCCTCCTCCTCCTTGGGCCTACTGGTCTCAAGGCCCATGGCCTGCTGCTCCTTGCCCATACCCTACCCGCGGTCCAGCCTCGACCCACTACACTGTAGTCCGACCCGGTTCAGCACACACTCAACCCGGATCGTTTGGTTCTTGACCTCCTCAACCTCCTCAACCTCTTTATGTTGGTAATACTAATTCCCCTGTTTCATTTATGCAAAATAATGATGTTAGTTATGTGCCAACTAATATTAAGAAAGCCATGTACACGATGTCTTTGAGTGATCCGAATTACTACATGGACACGGGAGCTACCTCTCATATGACCTCTTCCGAAGGTAATTTATCTCCCTATTTTAATTTGAGCAATAATATTAATAATTCCGTCATTATTGGTAATGGTAGCAACATTCCGATTAAGGGTTATGGTCATACTTCTCTTCAACAAAATTCTCTTCATCTCAAAAATGTCCTTCATGTTACTAAAATTGTCAAAAATCTCATTTTCGTTCGCAAATTCACCACTGATAATAATGTTTCGGTTGAATTTGATCCTTTTGGGTTTTCTGTGAAGGATTTGCAGACGGGGAACAATCTAGTGAGGTGTAATAGCAGTGGGGATCTCTATCCTTTCCTAGCCAACTCTTCTATTTCGTCGTCTTCTCCTTCTGTTTTTGCAGCTATCTCTCCTGATTTGTGGCACTCTTGTTTAGGATATCCTGGCAATAATATTTTATATTCTTTACGTCGTAATCAACTTATTGAATGTAATAAATCTTCTACTAATGTTTGTTACTCTTGACCCTTGGGCAAATTAATAAACACTCCTTTTTCCGATTCAATATCTCATACTATTATGCCTTTTGATATTTTACATAGTGATTTGTGGACGTCTCCTGTTCTAAGTTCTCAAGGTCATAAACATTATGTTCTTTTTCTTGATGATTATACAAATTTTCTTTGGACTTTTCCTATCTCTACCAAGTCTCAAGTATTTAATTTGTTTCTTCGAATTCGAACATATATTAAGACTCAATTTGAACGTGAAGTCAAAGCTTTTCAATGTGATAATGGTCGTGAATTTGATAATAATCCTTTCACTAATTTTTGTCACCAACATGGCATGACTTTCCGTTTTTCTTGTCCTCATACTTTCCCACAAAATGGCAAGGCCAAACGGAAAATAAAAATAATTAATAATATTGTTCGGACTCTTTTGTGTCATGCTTCTATGCCACCATCTTTTTGGCATCATGCTTTGGCTATGTCGACTTATCTTCATAATCTTTTGCCTACTAAGTTGCTCAACTATCACTCTCCCACTCAAATACCGCCGTACTCCCGATTATTCTCATCTTCGTGCTTTTGGTTTCTTGTGTTTTCCTCTTTTTCCCTCAACCAAAATTCATAAGCTTCAATCTCGATCCACTCCATGTGTTTTTCTTGGGTATCCTTCTAATCATCGGGGTTACAAGTGCTATGATATGTCAAGCAACAAAATTATAATTGCTAGGCACGTTTGGTTTGATGAGTCCGTGTTTCCTTTCGCTAAAATTGATACTCCTACTTCTAGTTCTTATGATTTCCTAGGTTCATTTGATTCAATTCTTGACAATCCATTTGTCAAACAAGTGATCAGTCCACATGTAGCCCAAACACATGTCTCTGATCAGCCCAATGGGATCCCAGCGCCCAATGGGCCTCCCAATTCTCCTTCTGCTCGACCCGGTGAATTGTCAGCGCCCAATGGGTCACAGAACCCCAACACTGGGCATTCTGTTTTACCCACTGGACAACCATTGCCCTTTGGGCCGCCTGCTGGGCCTCCCTCTCCCACTGGGCCTGTTTTCCCTTCCTCCTCTCTTTCTCATTCTTTTTCTGGGCGAAAGGCTTCCTCCCAGCCCACTGCTAGTGATCCACAACTCACTCCTTCCACTCCATCTTCTCTTCATCCCATGACCACTCGAAGTAAACAAGGTATTTTTAAACCCAATCCGAAATATCTTGCGCTTTCTTCCACAACTTCCTTATCTCCCATTCCTAAAAATATAATTCATGCACTCTGTGACCCTAATTGGAAAGTTGCTATGTAGGACGAATATGATGCTCTTATTGAAAATGGTACATGGGAGTTAGTCCCGCGTCCACATAATGCTAATGTTATTCGGTCTCTTTGGATTTTTTGGCATAAAACAAAATCTGATGGTTCATTTGAGAGATATGAGGCTCGTTTGGTTGGGAATGGTAAAACTCAACGTGAGGGGATTGATTGTGATGAGACTTTTAGTCCGGTTGTTAAACCGACTACAATTCGCATGGTTCTTAGCATTGCTCTATCTAAGTCTTGGTCCATTCATCAACTTAATGTTAAGAATGCGTTTATACATGGTCATTTGAATGAAACTGTGTATATGTATCAACCTATGGGTTTCAGGGATCTTGCTCGTCCAAATCATGTATGTCTTCTTCGTAAGTCTCTTTATGGTCTTAAGCAGGCACCTCGGATTGGTATCATCGATTTGCTACTTTTGTGGAATCCATTGGTTTTGTTCACAGTAAGTCAGACACTTCTTTGTTCATTTATCATCATGGTAATGCAACTGCGTATTTGCTTATTTATGTTGATGATATTGTTATAACTGCTTCATCTGATTCTCTTCGCAAGCATATTATTTCTCACCTTAGCTCTGAGTTTGCTATGAAGGACTTAGGTGTTCTCAGTTATTTCTTGGGCATTGTTGTGTCTCGTTGCAATGGTGGTTTGTTTTTATCTCAGCAGAATTATGCGAAGAAGATCATTGCCCATGCTGGCATGTCAAACTGTAAGCCTTCCCATACTCTTGTTGATTCCAAAGGTAAATTGAGTACTCACAACAGCACTCCTCATGCTGATCCTACCCTCTATAGACGACTCTGTGGTGCGTTGCAGTACTTGACGTTTACTCGTCCGGATCTTTCTTATGCTGTTTAACAGGTCGCTTGTTCATGCATGCTCCCATGGTTTCCCATATGAATGCTTTGAAACATATTATTCGATTTTTTCAGGGTACTTATGGTTACGGCCTGCATCTGTACAAGTCATCTGTGTCTTCTCTTGTCACTTACACGGATGCTGATTGGGGTGGGTGTCCTGACACTCGTCGTTCTACTTCGGGTTATTGTGTTTTTCTTGGTGACAATTTGATTTCCTGGTCGTCCAAACGGCAACCTACTTTGTCTAAGTCTARCGCTGAGGCGGAGTATCGTGGCGTTGCCAATGTGGTTTCGGAGTCGTGCTTGAGTTGCGTTGTCCACTCTCTAAGGCGACTATTGTGTATTGTGATTATGTCAATGCTATTTGTTTATCCAGTAATCCGGTTCAGCGTCAACGGACTAAACACATAGAAATGGACATTCACTTTGTTCGTGAAAAAGTTCAAAGGGGAGAAGTGCGTGTCTTTCATGTTCCCTCTCGCAACCAGATTGTTGACATATTTACGAAAAGTCTCCCACAGGTGTTATTTGATGATTTTCGGAACAGTCTCAATGCTCATAAACCTCCCATTTCGACTGCGAGGGTGTGATAGAATATGTGGGAATATATTCTTATTATGTAAATAATTAGGGTTGAATTATTTTATTTTATTTGTATATTTGTAATTCCCTAGTTTAACCTAATCAAGGTTGTATATAATGTTAATTATCAATCAATAATAATTTACGGCAAATATTCTTTCATAGGCTATATTCTCGCGATTCCGATTAGTGAGCATGATATCCCTAATGAATTAGTATGGGCATTTATGAAAAATGCTTGTTACTTTGTCAAGATGGCATACATGTTGGGGAAAGGATGTGATGTGAGTGATTTCCATAAGACTTGGGTTTTTATTTGGAGTACTAATACGATACCCAAGGTCCGACACTTGTTGTGGCGGTTGTGTACGGGAACCCTCCCAATACGTGCTCTGTTAAAACGAGACATTTAATTGAGTGTGCTGAGTGCTCGTGGTGTGGGGAGGAAGAGGAAACTACTTTTCATTGTTGGAAATTTTGGCTTTATACAAGGGTATCAAAGATGTGAACAACAAAACATATCTTTCAAGACGTGTACTCACTTACCTAAAATCAATATTTCCACACTACAAAAGCTCGAGTATATATAGAAATTCACTTTTGAGATACAATGAAGAACAAATAGCGAACTCAGTTTCAATGGTTGCTATTCAATGTAACATAGTTTTTTTAGGAAGTTATGTGAAGAAGGAGAGAAAATCATTAACATAAAACATATGTTAATTGTAACTTATGCCTCTTTGACTTAATAACAATATATATGGCACACTTTAAGAAGTAATTGCCAAGTTATCACATGAAAAACCTGCCATCAATAACCATCAAAAGCAAGCATAACAAGAGCCACGTAACTAAGCACATGCATATGCATATCGCTTTGGTTCCGTGGTCTCATTTATCATACTGCGATATTGCTGTAGTTTTGACTGTACATTAAGAATTTTTCTTCCTTTTCAAATGTTAAATACTTGGGCAAAAGCATTAAACTTTGTTTGATTAATATAACACCATAACTATACATAATCAATCAAACAAACTTAACCACACATACACTAATAATTCCAACATTCATGCCTTTTTCGTGTGTTCTCGAGTGAAGGAGCTGTGGCGGCCTGGCGGAAGTGTGGTGTTGCGCACCTGCATTGTGAGATGGAGATTGAAAGTTGGCTTGAGTTACTACAAGTCTGGCAAAAATTAGACACGAAGTTGATTCAATGTGGGCTTTATCTTTTGTGGGGTATTTGGAGGGATAGGAATTCCAAAGAGTTTTGTGATGAAAGTACCCCCAAAAGCAATCTTGTTGGTTCGTGTGGACAACTGGGTGGAGGAATATGACAACCATGCTAGGTGCACTTCTGGGTGTGGTATTTCTGTTGGATAGTTGAGGAATACCATGTGGACGCCGCCATTACAAGGTGTAATAAAGATCAATGCTCATGCTTCTGTTGGATTATGACTTGATAAACAATCGAGGAAGTGGATTAGAATAACTTGATTGTGACTTCAACTAGGCATATCTCTTAAACCGCTTGGTGTTTTGCAGTGATTCAAGTTGGAGGTGAAAAATTATTCAAGGAGCTTCCAATGATATGTCATATGCTTGATTTGGTGCAGTAACAAAGAAGTTATGGCCGTTTCAAGTAGGATTGTTTGATCTGTCACGCTGGCGTGGGGTGCGCCTTCTGCAGTGAGTGTTCTGCCTTGGTGGCGCAGGGAGCGCCTTTCCTGCAACGAACTTTTTTTTGTCGGGGGTATAAATACCCTCTTTAGATCCACTTTGTTAATCATCCATAAACATAAACACATATTGAGAGACACTCAAAGCTAGGATTTGTGAATTGGTTCTTCCTTGTATAATACTTTTGTTTGTGAGTGGAATTAGTGAGAGATTTTCTCTTGTAAATAATAATTTGTTGAACCCTAGTTTTGATGAATGAAAAACAACAAAAAGCAAACTCATGTGTGTTGTATATGATGTGTGTGTTAGATGTGATTTACAGGAAATAAGTTTTTAAAGCCTTAATGGAGTAAGGATCATCCAAGAGTGGAAAGAGAGTTCTTGTGGCTTTGAAGATTTAAGAGTTCATGGAAGAAACTCAAGAGCAAGGAACTCGAGTCCCTTGAAGAACTCAAGACTCGAGATCTACTGGTGGAATCATCAGGGTATAATAAACTTAGGATTTTATATGTTAGGTTTATTGTAAATTTGAATTAATGTGTGGAAGTTTGGCTCAATAAGATAATAAGATATAAATCAGGTTTAATAAGTTAATTTTATTAAAAGGTATAAAATTAAGGTTGGTACTAAAAAGATATCTTTATGAAATAAATAAATCTTAATTAATTAAGTTTTTGAATAAAATCTTTTTTATTTAACCAGTTTTATCTTGTTAAAGTTAATTTATGAAAATGTGTTTTATATCTTAGTATTTTAAAACGGATAAAATAGTGGAGTTTGGAAAATATCACTCTAACTGGTTTTGAGAAATTTAAGGCAGTAATTGACTTGATGAGCAAGGAAAATCAGTTGAGAAAAATAAGGAACGACTATAAGAACTAAAAGATTAAGAACGTGGAAGTGGACTTGAATGCCAAGTTCCACTAAGGCACTATCTCCTACATAGTAGGAAGTAATGCATGGTGGACTCACTGCTTGATTCCCACGCACAAACTTCATCTATAAATATAGAAAAAGAATCCGTCAAACACGCTTGAGCAACAAAAGAAATTGAGTCATTCTAACACACAAGTGCCAAATAAGTTTTAGTTTACAATCGAGTTGTAATTGCTTCAAGTAGAGTAGTTACTTGAAGAGGACTTTGAGTGTTGTATCTCAAAGGGGCTTTGGGTTGAGAGTTAATCCAGAGAGGCTTGTAAGAGAGTGGAGCTTGCAAGAGTTTAAGTGCTCAATCAACAGAGGGGTTGGTTGAGAGGCTTTCAAGTTCGAGAGGAACTTGAAAGAGGTCTTGGATTGTTCTAGGTGTTGTATCCAAATAATCTAAGAAGAAATCCTGTGTGGTATCAGGTCACAGTTTTATCTCATGACAAGTTGTCAAGGAGAGTTTTTGTGTTACTGAAACTTGCATCTCGTGTTTCTTTGCTTTCTAAGTTTTTAATTCCGCAAAAAGCTTAAGTTCCCTTAAGTTACAATTCCCCCCCCCCCCCCCTCTTGTAACGTTCAGTAGATCCAACATAATTAAATCAGTACAACAAAGCTCCTTGTTTGGGTGGATTTTATAGTCTTCAAGTGATTTGTTTGAAGGATTTGCCCACCTCCCAAATCTTTATCTCTTTACAATTTTCTTACTATTTCTTACTTCATTAACCCCCATTATCAACCAATTGCTCTAACAGCTTCTATTTAGGAGGATGGTTGGGTGGGCCTTGGGGTAGTAGCTCAAGATTCTCATGGTGTGGTGCTCTTTGCGGGTACAAGGAGTGTTAAAGCAAGGTGGTCGATTTTGGTAGCCGAAGCGAAGGCTCATGCATTAGCTGCTAAGTTGGCGAGGAATTATGGCTTCTCTAAGGTCCAATTTGAAACTGACTGTCAATGCCTAGTTGGTAGGCTTGCCAAGGGTGCTGGATACCTTTCTGAATTAGATGCAATTTTAGATAATGTTTTGTAGTTCTATCTCTTTCTTTGATTGGAATTGTGTTAGAAGGGATGGCTGCTTAGTTGCGCACCACTTAGCTAGATTAGTACCTTTTGGTATTCAACAAGTGTGGGAGAATAGTGTTCCTCCTAATATTGCTCCTTTTGTACTCTCGGATACTCTCTATATAGGGTGAGGATCCGATGATAACTCGACTTAGGTGAGAACTCTGAGAACTCTTATGTTCTACCTTTTTGTACTTCATATTCTACATTTTTCGACTTTATGTTATACAATTTTAATCTTCATGTTCTACTATATTAGATTTTATGTTCTACATATTTTATTCATGTTATACAGTTATAATTTTCATGTTCTACGATTTTAGTCATTATGTTCTACAGATTTAGTCTTTGTGTTCTGCAAATTTGTGTTTGATGTTCTACACATTTCCAACTTTCTCTCTCCTCGAGCCAACCCGGCCATCCCAAAGGCACTCCCTCTCACAAAGCCCAGCCAAACCCACCCCCCTTTCCACTGAGTCTAGCCCACCCGCACGCCTTCCACCGAGCCTAGCCCAACCCACCCACACCCTCACCACCGAGCCCCACCACACTACACTTGGCCAAGGCCACCACTCTCGCACCAGCCCTCATCCACCACCACCACGACACCTTTCACACCATCACCCTCTCCCTCACACATGAACCAAGCAAAAACACCAACCATTGCACCCATAACTCCCTTCAAACCCAACAAAACCACCAACCGCACCAACAACCCCGCCCACACACCACCACCAAAAATCAAAACCTAACCCTAATTCAAACGAAGTCTCACCCATCCCACAGACCCACACAAAGCAACCCTCACCCTTACCGTGCCCAGAAATTCGAAGTGGTGGTTGGAGTGAGATGGTGGTGCCCGCGATTGCTCAATGGTTCGAGTGGCTTAGATGCGCGAATTGGTGGTGCGATTTGGTGGCACGTTGGTGATTTCGTTCACATGGTGTGATTTCGTTCACATGGTGGAAGAAGAAGAAGAAGAATGATTAACGCAATATATTTTCTAAAATTCTCTAGTGAAAATGTAATAAATAACGTACGATGGAATAAATCCAAATCCAAATCAAACCTAAATAAGAACCATACGCTAACGCTAAATAAAAAAGTCCAATGCATCTTTGGACTCTTGTTAAAAAACAATGACGTCAGAATTTCCACTGTGTGAGCTCAACAGCTGTGGATGAGTTATTCTCATCTTTGCTCACCTTAAAGCGCTTGTCACCATCTCAATGCAGCCTATTGATATGCATAGCAGGATATAATAAGCTTCAGATATTGATAGATTCAAGCCATCACATATAAAGTGAAAAAAAACTAATTTAAACACAGAATATTTATAGCCTCAAGTTGGAATTGAAAATTGTCTCTAAATGTTCATTGCACTTCAATGCACATAGGGTCAAAAATTTGCACTTCATGTCCTTGTTTATATATATATATATATAATATATAATAATATTAAAATATATAATATATATTATATATAATATATATATATATATATATATAAATTATATATATATATAATATATATATATTATATAATATATATATATATATTTGCACTTCATGTCCACAACACCACTGTATCTCTCTGTGTTTGTTGTCCACAACACACACTACCTTTCTACTTTATTCTTCTCCTTAAACTCCCTACATTTTCATAAGCAAACTCTCAGCATAAAATTCCCAACATTTTTAACTAAGACTAATCTAAACCATGTCATCAGTACCCACTACTACCAAATTACTCTCCAAAGTGAAGCCATCATAGCTATGTAAGTTATTAGCACGAGAATCTTGGTTGGCAGCAATGAAATCAGGGTCATATATACCGGGAAGGGAATCATAGTGCCCATGTAAGGCTCATTGTTTTTTGCAAATCAATGTCCAAAACTTTCGCCCTTGTCATTGCATCTGCTAACAATTATGAACTGACCAAGTGACCACAACCAACTTTGCTTTCCAACTCACACATCTTTCTTTAATTAATCCAACCCTGGTTCCCCAGCTTAGGCTAGATTCTACTAAGGCATAATAAATACCTACAACAACAAAACGAGGTAATATGAAACGGAGGAAGTAAGTCAGAAGTATATAAAAAGAACCACACATAGGAAAGAAGCTCTTGAAAGGAGCGTAAATCTCCTCTCCATTGAAAGAACCAACAATCAGGAAGCTTGAGTGAGGGATCCGAAATAGTTGGCTTGCTAAACTTTGTCCTTGGTTGCCCATGATATTCCCCTGCATCATCATATTAATATTAACACATCCATTATGATTATTTCATTTAAACACATTTCCTTCGTTACACACACATGCAAAGTGCAAATAACATCGGGAAATCGCGCAATTAAAGCATAAAATAATGGCGATATAAACAGAACATTAGAACAGAACAAGTGCAGTTTCAGCATCTTGAAGCAAGTGAATTTGGCTTACCAACTGCAGAATATTTAAAGGGGGTGAATGCTGCGTAAACAATCTTTTTCTAGCTTTTTCTATATTGGTGCTAAAATATTGACAAGACTTGTATAGAAGTTTAACTGAAAACTTAACTATCTTGTCACCAATCTTTTTTAGATCAATTCCCCCCGCATTAATTATTTTCTTTGAATGAATTTTTTAAGATGATCAAATGGACTGCAAAGTGTACAACAGTAAGCATTTCAATACTTTAAAAAGTTCAACGAAATATAATGTGCAACTGTAGCGGGACATAATGTTCAAGAAGGGAAGACTTGTTACAATTTTTTATACTCTTCCCTCGTCAATTGTATGGCGCAACAAATGTGCGACCATTTTTAGCAGCAGAACGCAATAATTTGAGCCTCAGATTTCCTAATTAACTTACATAATAATATAATGTAGTACAAATAATCATATTGTGAAATGTAGGTCACCCGAAATGAAACTAACAGATCCCATTTGAATATATTTTTTTATTATGTACAAATTACAAAATCTTATCAAGTGTAAATAGTGAACAGTGTGTTGAACAACACATAAAAAAAAAAACAGAAGGAAGTCCAGTAGTAAACAAACAGCCCAAAATGATATATTTATCTTGTTTAAATAAAAGGAGATCAAAAGGCTATTAAGAGCATAATAGGAAACACACCCCCTATGGATAATTGATAAGTGTGTGACAGAAGTAGATCATCAATATTAATTAGGCAATTAATATACCTCCGTCAGTGGATTGGGACTCGACTCCCTATAATTCTTCTGCCTAAGAAGAGCTGGATCTAGAATATCAATTCGATTTGTTGCCATCAGTACCTGCCAATTACAAAAAGTGATAAGCAAGAGCAAAATAATACATCAGATATAATCACCTCTTGAATCTCAAGTTGGCTAAAAAATGCACAGACAAATTGTACTTTGATCTTGTTTGAAGCTTTGAATCCATCTAGTTGGTTAAGAAGTTCTAACATAGTTCGCTGAACTTCACAATCACCATTTCCAGAACCACATTCCATTCTAGCAGACCCTATTCTATCAATCTCATCCATAAATATAATTGATGGAGCATGCTCTCTGCAAGCAAAGAAAACAAACATTTATAGAATTAAAGCCATAAAGCCATTAGAGGGAACCAAAAGTTCATTAAATACACGATCACAACAAACCAAATGATTTTCTCATGTTAATACATCTCGTGTCAATCAATCAAAGCATCTTGTGTCTGATGAAACAAAATTCCAATGTAGAAAAGAAGGGTTTTGCCAGTTCCGGGAGGATCATAGAGGAGGACACCCTGATAAGAGAACAATATGCATTAAGCAATTGAATATATGCACCTCACTTCGACAAGAGCATTTACACCATATTTAGAATTCTAAATTACCTTTGGCTAAGCAATCCCAAGACTCTCAAACAATTCCGGATGTTTTATGGGTAACTCAATCACCTGAGCAAGTCATGAACAAAGTATGTGTGAAAAGTGATGAGAAAAACAGCCTTATCTCTAATGATGCAAGCAATAAGATTAACTGAAGACTTAAAAAGAAAAAAAAAAAGAGAGACCTCCTTGATCTCTTTGATTTGCTGATCAAGACCACCAATCATGTCATAAGTAGAATCAGGAACTTTCTCAACTTTCATCACATTGACCAGAGGATCTACTTTACTTGGCAATACCAGATGAAGGACATAGCTGTCATTTCGTAATGCAACTCGTGTAGTTGGTGTGAGTTTAGTGATGTCAATATTCTTATCAATATCTACAACATATTTCCCTTCTRGATGCACCTGAATATCACAAGGACAAACAGAAAAAGCCAGAGAGAACAAGAAACAATATCAACCAGTAAGTCACTAACAAATGAAAAGTAAAATATTATAAATAAGGAAAGAAAAAAGTTAAAGTGAATGAAGATTGAGAGAAAGAAGATTCCAAGTCAAAATTTTTATGTTATTTCATATATGGGTTTGGGAGAAAGAAGGGGGAGGATGGTGGCAATTGTTAGTTTCACAGAAAACTCAAAAATBTCACAGGATTGATTTGATATCTAATCTCACAAGCATTGAGAAACAACTATTACATCAGTTTAAGAACATATGTTCAAGACTCAAGTGGAAAACAASTTYTGTGTACTTTTACTAGTTCCAAAAAAGAAATTCATCATGCAAACACAAGACTACAAAAACAGAAAACAACACAACCATATAGAACATCAGACGTGTTAATTCAGGCACTGAAAATGCAAACAAACAAACTTACTTTGACAAGAACCTTGGATTTTCCCATCACTTTCACGACTTCTCCAACATACGAGCCTRRCTCTTRAAGTAACTGTAGCTCCTCTTTTAGTGCTCTAACTGGACGTACATAGCATACTCCCACATATTAGAAACACTAACAACTGGTACCATGACGAATGACTTTAMAATCTTATCTTATTATAAGTTAAAGGTGAAAGAGTGAAAAGACAAATTGCTATAAGCAAAGCCAAGTAGAGAAAATAACTTATAGATAGTGTCTTTTAATATTCAGTTTGGGACTTTGGGTATTGAATTAAGATGCTTGAAATCTCAAATACTTTATAATCTTTAGTAATTTTAACAATTTCCGATGACCGAAGTAAACAACCCAACAAAAGATTGTTCCTAACCTAGTGTAAAAACAAGCTAAAACCTTGTCAGATGAGGCTAGGAAAAGCATAGGCCAAGCAGTGTAAAGCACATCACTACCAAGCACACGGAAGAAAAATGTCACAGCCAGACATGGCAATGCAGTTCTGTGAGCACGACCAAATCATATAAATCCAAAATGATTAGCTCATTGATAGGGCAGCATTTGGCCGACCATATACAAAATATGGCACGGTYTGGGGGCGTATCTCACACTGTCCAGCCATGGTCGGAACCCTCTAACCCACAGGCATGCCGCATGCACGACCCAATGCCATCTTTATAGTAGGTCACTGACTCAGTAGTCTCGAAATCGAATTTCTGAAAATTTCAATACTACACCAAGAGGTGATTTGTCAAATACACATATTCAATGTTGTTGACATGTTTCTCCTGATACTACAAACAGTAAATTCGTTCAATTACTCCCCTAAATGTCAAACATATGCGCCAAAGAACCACATGCACACTCAGTTCAACAACAATGAAAACCAAATGCAAGAAAACGATCCTATCAGAATATAACAAGTACGAAAAAATTCTTCAATTCTTCATC